>VDFB02072345.1:0-13707 GCA_007258455.2 Sequoia sempervirens
ATTTGAAGATTTACAAAGATCAAAACCACATATTAGATCAAATTAGCACTTGTATATGTGATGTAATCACAAATGGAGGGTGATGGGCTTAATTTATGACTATATTTCTTTCATTATTTTATGTATTTTATCATTTCAATATGCCAAATTCCATAGGTATTCCGAAGACTTCTACATCTTTTATACCTTTTATGCACTTTTTAAACCAAACTTAGTATGTGGTATAGCAAATATCAGATGATTACATTTGTATGAGTGAATGTATGAATGTTCATGAAATTTAGTATGATTCTATGCTTAATTTATGGTTGTTAATGATGTGTATGCCTTAGGATAAATCTAACCTCTTGCAACTAAGAAGAAATATAACCTGCAACAACTAGATTTACAACCCGCAACATAAGGACTGCAGACAGTTGCAGGGGAGAGGTTAGAATGGTTAAAGTGTGATAGTTCCAAAGAAGAAAGAAGGTGACCATTGAATGGTCAAACCATGAGTCACCATATGCACACCAAATAAGAAGCAGGAAGGAGTTTGTTCTGATCAAGTTAACCCATGACGAGACATTCTTCATGAAAATCAGACATGCAAATTAACATTATGCATTCGGACGATTCACCAAATTAGGTCTCACATTAGGCCCATTCATCACTTTCATCCATTCATTAAATAATCTCATTTCCTAAGGTCATTTATCAAATAAACATTATCATAAGCCTTTTAATAAATCAAACATCATCACTTTAATTAAATAGATCAAACATTTATTTAATTAAATCCATATTTCATCCTTTTCTGATTTAAATAAATCAAATATTTAAATCCTAAAGGTCAACTCACCTAATTAGCATTAAATCAGCATAATCATCATCTATTTAATCTAACCCTGATTAAATACTAATCTTACCTAATTTTGCATTCTCTAGATTTGGCCACTTGCACATGAAATTGCATTTAACTGATTTATCAAAATCTTTATTTTCAACTTGGCATAAAGGGAGAATATTCTCCAAGTTTGAATCTCTCCTCTCAAGTGGACATACACCCAACAGAGCATTTATGAGGCCTTTACATGCCTCTTACATGTCCCCTTCCAAAGTCAAAATCAGCATTTATTGGAAAATTTGAATTCAAATTCTCCCTCTCATGGGCACTCTTCCCAAATCTTGCACAACCATTGACCACTCACCATTTGACAAGTGTCATCTTCTCATTAGAGGATCTTTAGTCCCACATTCACCATCTTGGCCAATCTATCATCAAGAAAATCTATAAAATAAGGCCTTCATTCTCATTCATGGATCCACAACTTTATGCAAGGTTATTCTCTTGGTTTGAGAAATAATCTTGTTTTCATCTCCATTGCACTTCATCATTTTAGCTATTAATCAAGGATTGGGAAAGGGTCACTAGCACATGTGACACCAATCCACTATGGAATAGGTAATTTGTTGAGTGTTTTCATTATGCTTGTGGTTTTTATTTATCTTTTGTTGCATTTTGGAACATTTGCAAGGTATTTCATAGGGTCATGTTTGAGGAATTTGTGATTTACTAACCTTGTATGAAGCTTAGTCTTTTGCAGATTTCAAAAACATGCACCACATTTGGCGCTAGAAGGAGGGCCCAACTGGGTCAATATTCCAAGCTTTCTATTTTAAAGATTAGTTGAAATCTAACGATATAATGATATGCATATTCTGTTTTAAAATTTATTTGGTGTGATTTGAAAGCTAATGAGATATAGATTGCTGTGATTTAAAAAGAAAATACAGGAGATCTTACATTTGCTTGAAAGTTTTAAAGCTTATTCAAATCAATCTGTGTATATCCTGCAGTCGCTGCATTCCATGCAACCACATCGTTTCACACTTCTCAAGAAGCAAAACTTGTTAGTTTCAGTTTCTCTTGGGCTCTGCAAAAAAAAATAGATCAGTTTACAGCCTACATAGGAACATACTTCTGATCATACATCAATTTATCTCTCAGTAGTCTTAAACCGTGAATTGTCCATCAGTAATAGAACAATCTTAAATCAACACAAATGTCAATGATCAATAACCAGTCGTTTATTCGCTTATAGCTTCTGATTCATTCGCTTATGGCTAACATTTTTTGATATGTTATTTGGTTTTCATCGCCATCATTTCTTTCATCCATGTTATATGTCAATTGATCGCTTATTTCAGAGCTGTGGTTCTTTTTTTTTTTCTGACGTAACTTCATCATTTTTCTGATTGTTCATCGCCACTATGTTCATCGCATACCCTAAGAAAACATGATAGTTGGTGGGATATAAAGACAAGATCTTAACTTCTACAGGGCGTGATCTTGAATAAATGACAAACACTTTATTGCTAATATCGCTATTTATATTTATCCAAAGCATTGTTATTAATGCTTCAATCAGTAAGGTTGAGGCTGTCTTTCTAATAATGTTATTGTTTTTCACTAATATTGTCTTGTTTACTTCTTTTGTTGACCTTAATGAACGCTCACCTCTTAACGCAACACAGAGGCTGTGAAACTGTAGTTAGAAGTACGCTTTGAATGGAGGCCAAATCCAGCGTAAGTCATTCCTACACGCAAGTCAACAGACAGTAGGCTGTACAAAATCCATGCAATCTTGAGGGTGGGTACGTAGAAGAAATCGACATTGATTATGGAGGGTCAATGTCTTTAATCTATGAGCCAAATCATAGAGAGACTGCCAGAACGGTTGAGGAATATGACTTTACACTGGCCAAATACATTCACTTGAAAACAGTCTTGGCGCCCTTTTAAAAGAACCTTTTGAATTCGACCTTTATGACTGTCAACTGTATTTGCTTGAAAGTCTTAAGAAAATCGTTGAATGTTGTCATTAAATGCACATTTATCTGAAAATTTCTTACAACAAATCCATTATGTGGATATCATGCAATTAATGCGTTCCATGAGACCGCGGCTCTTTAAAGCCTTCTATCAAACAGTTCACATGTATTGTCTAAAATTTCTGCATTTTAAATACTTTCTGCCATTCAGTTCTGTCACTTTTCAAAGGTTAGCTACGTCTTTAGAGAAGAGGTTTATCATTTGGATGCTGTCGCTTTTCCTTTTTTTTTAATCTTACCTCTATTTGTTTGTTTTTGGCCTTTTAGCATGGGTAAGTATAGTTTCAAGCTTACTGTATGTTTGACAGCTTCATTGCATACACACACTCACTCACTCCTCAATATTTACAATTGACTTTCAAAATTTTCACATTTTTTATGGTCATTATGAAATGGTAAATATTTGAGCTTACGAATTGATACAAATTCATTAACTTCCAAAGTTTATGATATGAGTTATCACATTATTTTTATCTTGAGATAGCTAATATTTATGTCTTTGTGGTTGACTCAATACCTCTAAGTAATGTGGATTGTGATAAGGGAAACAGAGAGTCTCACAAGTGTGATGCCTTTTATTATCATTATCTTGGATCATGTTATTGTTTGAAGTTAAATCAAAATAAATTGGATTCTCACATAATTATCTTTTTGGAATAGGTACAAAGGAAAAGCGAAGGCGAAAAGGTACAAAGCGAAGGAGGAGGCTAGCAAACGAAAATGAAAGGAGGGAATTTTTTTTTTTTTTGAAAACTCAAAGTGTTTTTAAACACTTTAAGTGTTTTAAACACTTTTAAGTGTTTTAAACACTTTAAGTGTTTTAAACACTTCGTAGCGTTTGATCAACACTACTTCAAGTTGTTTATCTTTTCATTTTAGAACACTAATTTCATTTGGGTCTAAACGACAATTTGATTTTTTCATTGCAAAGGGCTTAAATGAATCTTTTGTAATGTAAAACCACCAGGATTTTTGTTTTTTGAGGTTAAGAATTGAACAAATCAAACCACACTTCATTTTGGTGCTAAAAAACTAACTCACAATTGTGTTTTGAAGGCCAAGTAAAATGAACAAGTGCTCGAATTGTGTGATTTTGTCTTTGAGTGCTTATCCTTCCTTGCTCAAGGCGATCTAGGGTAAGAGAAACACTCAAAATGTTTTTATTGCTTTAACACTTCGATTTGGGCTTAAAAACGGAACATCTTGTGCGAAAGTGTGAGTAGGGGAATTTCTGTACATGTTTTTCTTTGTGCCATCAAAGATTTGACCGGAAAGCCATGCATTGTGTCTTTGCTTGGCGCTTTGTTTATTTTAGAGGGCAAGGCCCC
Organism: Sequoia sempervirens; assembly: GCA_007258455.2. NCBI lineage: Eukaryota > Viridiplantae > Streptophyta > Pinopsida > Cupressales > Cupressaceae > Sequoia > Sequoia sempervirens. Next base: position 4,203 of record VDFB02072345.1, read on the forward strand.
GTGGAAAAGTAATCACCCGGTGGAACGGCTCAACCGCTAACACTCTAAAGCCAAGAGTATTTCCACGATATAAATGTGGATATTGGAAGCAAAATGCCAATATCATATGTTGAATCTGACAAGACGATCCTAAAGGGGACTCTTTGCCATCGCTGGGCTCAACTCCTACGAACGGAAAGTCCTTACTTAAACCCATGTGCTAGAATTTGCCAAAACCTAATCTATTTGTTGGTGCAAGAACGGTCGTTCTGAAGCCGCCCCACACTTTTACGGTCTTTAGTAGAAATGGAAAACATGCCATGGGAGTTTCATGGGTGTTGATGCTTGGCTGCCCCAATTGACGTTAATGAGCTGTGGAGGGGAGCCAGTGGGGTCAAGCATCTAACCATTCGCTAAAGATAGGCGTAGCTAGACTTGTCCAAGTGGGGATTCAACAAATATTGTCTTACACATCCATAGGGCTTGTAATTGTCTTCGTTTGAAAACACAGTGTTGTATTCGAAAACATTTTGCAAACAAGCATTCAATATGATTCTCAAAATTTCAAACCCTCACCAGGGGCAAAATCATTGACTCAATCCATATGCTGGTAACCCTTAGGATTCCGTCTTTAGGGTTCTAAGCATTTGGATTATACCTCAATTTGTCTTCTTGGGTAAACAATAGGAAAACCCTTGCCTTAAGTTCATTGAATTTCCACATAAAATATCTTGTGGGGTTTAAAGAAATTAAGACATTGGACATCTTAGTTTGAAACTTTAATCAAAGAGAGTGTTTTTGGTAAAATAAATCCATTAAGCAAAGATAAGCAAAATGAAATTTCATGTGTGTTGAAGACTCAATCCCAAAAGCACAAATCATTGATTGGAAATCCAAAATGTTCAAATCATTTCTTGGTTACAAAGGTCATTAGGAATCATTTGCATGCTCTTCAATACCTAGGTCTAGGAAAACAAAGAGTGTTTTTTAGGTTCACCTAAGGATCAAAACAAATCAAACCTCTTTCATCCATCTTTCAAAACATCAAATCCATCTCACAAATCATATTTTGAAAAACCTTGAAATCATCCTTGAAGTGCTAGGCTTTATGACAAAATCAAGCAAATCATCAAAATCATTGAGACTAAATCCTTGAAAACATTATCAAAACACCTTTGGCTAGGTATATGTAGATGCATCCTTTTGCATATGCTTAGTCAAAGTTATCAGAATCATCTTGTCTAGCTTAGTATATGTAGATGAATCCTTCTTCATATGCTTAGTGAAATGATCATCTTGTTTGAATAGGTGTGGGTAGATGCATCCTTCTCCCCACACATATTCAAATCATCATCCTTTGAACACAACTATCCTTTAGATCATTATCAAACATCTTAGGGTCTTTTTGTTCAAAATCAAAATCAAAATCCAAATCAAGATCAGGACAAAATCTCAAAATCCAAAAGAAATCAAACCAATCAAAAACCCAAAGCCTAGAATTTCATTCAAGATTTATCAAAAGTCAAAACATCCATAACATCCATCTTTGAACATCACCATCATATCATCATCACATTTGATCCTAAAAACACCCTAAAACTTTCACTTTGGGACATAAAATAGAGATTAAATCCAAGGAATCAAGAGATTCACCTCCCATATTTCCGAAGATTGATCCTTGTTTTATGGTTCAAACGAGATCTCAATACAAGAAGAGTATAGAAGCCCACAAAACTCAGCTTCAAGTGACCTTATGAAATAAACCACGAGAAATGAATCCATGAGGTAGAAGCAATCCAGTGATCCCCTCATCATCACAAAACCCACAAGAAGAAAATCAAGGGGAGGACCTCACCTTTGGAATGTCTCATGAAGAAATAGCTGAAATGCTCCAAAATCCAGACAACCATAGAATCATCAACATTATGATGATACTTAACCCTTCATTGTACATGCTTGAACTAGCAAAACAAGGGGCCAAGTTGTCGTCAGATTTTGATGTAAGTACTATCGTGGACACATCATTTCCCCCAATCTCATCCACCATCCCCATCTCATCTACACCTCCATCTCAAAATGTCACACAAAACATTCCGCAAATCATGACATCGTTTGCTCCAACCCAACCAAATGTCAACAAGGGAAACACATTCCTCAATGCTCTTCAATCACATCCCCTTGTTAATAATCAAAGTTTGGATGCAAACACTACCTTGGAACAAAGCATACCCAAAAACCCATTACACAAGAATGTTCCTCTCACATTCCATCATGATCCATCATCATCATCATATTTTCACGTAGCACCACAAACACCTCTTCTCACAAATTCACAAGAAGAGGGAGATACGTTTGGACTAGGGGGCTTATTCGACACCACGACATTTTCACAACTCACGCCCCTTACATTCCTACCTCTTCCACCATTGCCATTATCATCCACATCACTCCTTGGTTTAGGGATTCCTCCCCTACCAAGTATCAATAAAACCTACATCCCAACCATCAATCAAAGCATCACACCAAACACTCAAAATTTATCATTGATATCGCAACAATAAATGATAAATACACAAGCAATGGTGACATCATTAAACACCCCCACAACATTGCAAAGCATGGTCTCTCAAGGGCCAATCACATCAATGACACCACTTACCACATCAACAACACCATCCACCAATCACGCAATCAACACGACAACACCATCCACCAACCAAATAATCAACACAACATCATCATCTACCACCATTCCAAATCCACCACCACCTCCACCACCACCAACGTTCACCACATCAAACCAATTCGACGCAACATTACAAGCTGCTTTTCAAAGAGGATACCAACAAGTGCAGAAACAAAAAGCCATGCAACAAGCCGCTCAAGCTGCACAAGCTACCAAAGCTACACAAGCTGCAAAAAAGGCGCAACAAGTGCAACAAGCTCAAGCGTTATTACAACAGCAACAACAAGCCGCTCAAGCTACCCAAGTCGCGCAAGCATTGCAAGCACAAAGGGTCACTCAAGCACAACTATTATTGTAGCAACAAGCCACACAAGCGCAATCCCAAGCACAAGCTCAAGCGCAAGCACAACAAGCACAAGCACAAGCACAACTTCTTGCACAAGCAGTGCAAATACAAGCATATCAGCAAGCACTAAAGCAATACCAAGAGCAGCAAGAAGCAGTAGAATTGGCAGCCCAACAATAAGCGTTGTGGGAACAAGAACAAGCAGAACAACAAATGTTGTTAGAACAACAACAAGCACAGTAGCAAGTAGAACAACAAGCATTGTTAGAACAACAACAAGTGCAACAACAAGCAAAAATCCTAGCACAACAACAACAAGAGCAACAACAAGCATTGTTCATCCAAAAGCAAGTAGAAGCCTACTTCACCTACCACAACATACCAATACCATTGAACAATGCACCAACCAACCCATCCATCCAAACCATGATTGCAACACCTCAAAACACATTCATCCCACCCCCTGATCCCCAAAATGATATGATGACACAACTCAGGTTGCTCTCGCAACAAGTGCTTGACCTTCAATCAGGGCAGACAACCAAAACGCAAAGCAACTTGTGTCCCTATCCATTTGATGGAACTGAACTGGAAACCATTCCATAGAGGTTGAGATCCCTAAATTTGACAAATGTCGAGGGGCGGAAACCGGGAATCACATCGGAATTCAGGGTTCATTGTATGGAGGTTTGCATTTGTGATACTTATCGGTCGCGGCTATTCCACTGGGAGAACTTGGCAAGCAACGCTATAGAATGGTTCTCTCGCTTACCCTCAGGCATCAAAACATTCCAAGAAATTAGAGATGCATTCATTAGAAACTACGCATGTAACATTACAATGGATGTTAGTCTCAAAGAACTCTACGCTCTGAAACAAGGAAAGAATGAATCTTTCGCTTCATTCCTTCAAGGATGGCGATCCAAGGCCAATCGGAGCAAATGGACCATGCCAGAAGAACAACAAGTCTGCACAATCATAGCCAACCTTGAAAGTCACCTATCATTCCATCTCAAAGTTCAGGGTATCACCACATACGATCAATTGATCTCCAAGGCACTTAGCATCGAAAGAGCCCTTGTGACTCAACCCATCGAATCAACATCATATCACGAACCGCAAAACAACTACCCGTCATCAAACTACAATGATAAACCTCGCACATGGGTGAGAAACAAGAACATCACTAATGATGTAGTCGTCGATGCCAAGGTGGTCATTAGTGGTCCACGCCAAAATACACCTGCACCGCAAATCCAACCACAATGCCAAAACACTCATCACACAACATATCAACCCAACAATAATCCCACCATCAATAATGTCAATGACCAAAGAGGACCACCTCAATGCAAAACATACCCCAAACGAAAATACACTACTTTGGGAGAACCACTTGAGGACATCATGAAAAAGCTAATCGACAAAAAACTCATCCAAGCTCCTACATTTGAGAATTATCAAGAACCTAATGTCAAACCTCCATGGTATAATGAAAATCAACTATGTGAATTCCACAAAATCAAAGGCCACACCATAAATAATTGTATGAGACTCAAGAACATCATCCAATATCTCATTGGCAGAAGAATCATAAATGTGGAAACACCTACTGGGAATTAGGGTCTTAAAATCTACATGAAACCGATGTCGAGTCATGGCAACAAAGGGAGTAACAAGGATAAAGGAAAAGGCAGTGTAAATCATGTATACGAAACAGTTGTTGCCAACCTCAATGAAAACTGCATGGTCATCACCATCAAAGGCGCCCATGCCGAAGATTGTGGAGTCACCACAAGAGGTGAAAAAGTCACCATCACAGGATCATCCCAACCCAATAGAGTTCCTACATCAAGAGTCGTTCCGTATAGCTACAATGTTGTAGAACAACTCAAAAGAACACCAGCACACATCTCCATCATGGAGTTGTTAAAAATATCATTAGTGCATAAAAAGATCCTTGAGGAAGCATTAGCCTCATCTACTGTCCCCGCAGACCTCGATGCAGAACAATTCCAAGCTATGGTTGCGACATCATAACACCTAACATCTACATTTTCTGACCAAAATTTCCCGTAACCATGTCACAATTGTGCACTTCCTTAGGTCATTGTGAACAAATCAAAATCAAAAGGGTCATGGTGGATGGAAATGTAGGTTTGAACATCTGTTCTTTTAGTCTCATCAAGCAGTTAAAGATATCAGAAGATTCCATTGATAAAGGGAAGGGCATCACAATCAGAGCATATGATGACCAAGAAAGAGTGTCTCAGGGCACAATTAAGCTCCCTATCCAAGTAGGGCCAACACTCATGGAAACCACATGTCAGGTCTTGGACCTTGAATTGCCATATAATATCCTCTGGGGCCATGGATTCATGTGATGAAAGCCGTGCTTGTCAACCTTCCACCAATGTGTGAAATTCGCACATAATGGACTAAGAGGTTGCGATCCGTGGGAATCTGAGCGTTTCATACTCTGAGAGCTACTTTGAGGCAAATATTATAAAATCCCCAAGTGTAGAAAAATGATGAGGGCCCATCCACATCATACATCGATCCCGCCACTCTCACGTCCACTTCTGCGACAGAGACACCCGCTATTCCCACCATATCTGATATCAAACTCATCATCTAGGAGGACGGTTGTGGAAGTTATAAGCTCCCTAACAATGCTTTTGTGATAGGAGAGTTACCACAATCTCCTAGATCATGAGGACGCCCACAAGAAAATCAAGCTTCCACATCACAAACGTATCCTGAGGATTATCCTAAATTCACAAGCTAGGGAGACCTTGGCCGAGAGGTTATTGAAGCAGATCCATCCCACATGTTGTACCGAGATGAAATACCAACACCTGAATTACCAATGGATGAAAGAAGCAAAGGCCTACACATGATGCTTGCGATGGGCTATGACCGAAACCAAAGATTGGGACAAAATGACAATGGGCTCTTAATACCAATCATGCCTGAGACGCGACCTATAACAAATCTTCATCTTGGATGTACCCCTCCGAGAATAACCATACATGGCCGAAGTCCTCCGGTTAGAGCCGCTAATGTTTCTCCTCAGCCAGTCCTAGTATAAGTGCACTCCCCAATACCCATAGGGACAGACATGCATAACTTTATCACTGAGCCCTATATTAGTAGCGATGATGAAGATACCTTATCCAACCTACCTAGGTTATTCGAAGATACCACCCTATGTATGATTAGTACCATATCCTTTGAACCAGATAGTCAAAATCATGAGATCCGCTTCGTCTACCCCCAACTGATCGACTATGACCAACGAGGACCACCAATTCTCGATACATTTGAAAATGATGAAGTGCTCTCATAATTCATGGGGTTGAGTGATAACATTCCAGATGGAGATCACAAGGCAGGATTCATAATGGAGTTGGACACACATGCCTACTATGGGGAAACTATTGAATCCTTCAATCGCAAAAGTGAGAAACTAAGAATCGTATCCAAGTCCTTGAGTGAAAACCACACCGTGGCACTCTTTGACAGGAAAATAGTAAAAATAAAGGACGTATCTAATGGTGAAAACCTCTTTGAGGCGCCTGAGGATGAAGGATTCAATCTTCCCCTAAGAGATATTCATCAAGAGAAATCAACAATCTTAGCCAAAAAATGCAACCTAGTCAACCTAGGAACGAAGGAGACCCCGCATATCACATTCTATGCAGAATCACTATTATCAGAACATCAAGAACTCCTAGCAGCATTCCTAAGGGAAAGACAAATAAACTCGCATGGAGTTATGCTGATATGCTAGGACTTGATCCAAATACTATGCTCCACCACCTAGCAGTGTATCCAGATGCAAAACTTGTTAGACAGAAGCTTCGCAAAATGCATCCTCAAATTGCTTTGTTATTCAAAATGGAGCTCAAAAAGCTATTAGATGTTGGATTCATCCGACCAATTGATTATCCAGAATGGGTATCGAACTTGGTACATGTTTCAAAACCTAATGGAGCTATCAGAATCTGTACAGATTTTAGAGATTTGAACAAAGCATGTCCCAAGGATGACTTTCCACTTCCCAACATTGACATGATAGGTAGACGCTAGCCAGTGAATTACGAGATGCTATAGTTAATGGGCGGATTTTAGGATAGCAACCAGTCTGATAGCAAAGACCAGCACAAGGCGGCTTTACTTGTCCGTGGGGGACCTACTGCTGGAACATGATGCCATTTGGTCTAAAGAATGCAGGAGCAACCTATCAAAGGGCCATGACACTAATATTCCATGATATGATTCACAAAACAGTCAAAGACTATGTTGACGACATCCTAGCAAAGTCAAGAAAAAGACAAGATCATATAGCAACCGTAAGTGCTATCTTTGACAGATTAGAGGAATACAAGGTCAAACTAAATCCCAAGAAGTGTGTCTTCAGCATACAACCAGGTAAACTGCTAGGATACATAGTCTCCATGAGGGGTATCGAGGTGGATCCAGCAAAAGTCAAAGCAATCCTTGAGATGGAAGCACCAAGGAACTTAAAGCAACTAAGAGGCCTCCAAGGCAGGCTCCAATCCATTAGAAGGTTCATAGCACAATTGGCAGATAAGCAGAACCCATATTCACACCTTCTCCACAAGGGGGTATCATACACATGGGATACAAAATGCGAAGAGGCATTCAACAAAATAAAGGAATATCTACTAACACCTCCAGTGTTAATGCCACCTATCCCAAGAAAGCCATTGATCTTATACGTGTCAGCAATAGCAGCAGCCCTAGGAGCTCTTCTTGCTCAGATGATGAAAATGGAATAGAAAGAGCCATATACTATATCAACAGGACAATGGTCGGTCATGAGCTAAATTACTCATTCATTGAGAAAGCTTGCCTCACAGTAGTGTTTGCATCCCAAAAATTCATACATTATATGTTGGCACACAAGATCAAGCTTATTTCCAAAATTGACCCTCTCAAATATCTCTTATCCAAGGCAATGTTAACTGGTAGAATGGCAAAATGGGTCATGATAGTATCAAAATATGACATTGAGTATGTAGAGAGGAAAGCAATCAAGGGACAGGTTATTGCAGATCAATTAGCAGAAGCGCCTATGTATTCTGAGAATCCTCTTATATCTGAATTTCCAAACGAATCTATCTTTAACCTCAACGTTGTTGATCACTAGAAACTATACTTCGATGGGTCATATACACAACATGGATCAGGAGCTGGTGTCTTCTTCATCACCCCACAGGGGGACTGCATACCAAGGTCATACAAACTAGCATTCCCTTGCACAAACAACATAGCAGAATACGAGGCTTTGACTATAGGCCTCAAGATAGCAATGCAATGGAATATCATAGCCCTCAAAGTCTATGGAGACTCTCAGTTGATCATAAATCAAGTCAATGATGAATATCAGACAAAGGATGACAAGCTAACCCCATACAAAAAATTGGTGGAGACTCTAAGGAATCCTTCATCGACATAACATTTGAGCAGATTCCAAGAACCAACAATAGAGCAGCTGATGCCATGGCTACAATTGGGTCTCTATTAGACATCCCTCACAACGTGCTGAAATATGAATTTTTGATTGAGTAGCTTCTCGTTCCCACATTCAAGGTACCAGAATCAGAATATGTGTGTGAAATTGTTGATCTGGGCGATCTTTGGTATCATGACATCTATACATATCTTCGAATAGGAGTCTTACCTGTTGACCTACCATCGAGCCTAAAACAAACCTTTATCAAAAAGGCATCCAGATTTGTCATCCTAGGTGATACCTTATACCGTAGAAGCATAGAGGGTACTTTACTATGCTGTCTAAATGTTGAGGAGGCATTAACTACTCTAACCGAGGTTCATAACGGTATTTGTGGCTCACACTCGAGTGGAATAACCATTGCCAAGAAACTGCTGAGGCTAGGGTATTATTGGCCCACAATGGAGCGAGAAGCACATGATCATGCTAAAAGGTGTTTACAATGTCAGCAGCATGGGGACCTCATCCATGCTCCAGCTCAAGAGCTTCACCCGATTATCACACCATGGCCCTTTTACCGTGAGTGGGGACTACGACCTCGTGGGAAAATCCTCACCCTACCTCATCCAATGGCCACAAATTCATTATAACTACAAGCGAAGGTGCCACAAAATTGGGTGGAAACCATACCCATGACCTATATCAGCGGGAAGCAAATCTCAAATTTATTACGAATTATCTCATATATTTGTTATGGTGTCCCACAAGCCATTGGCTAAGATAATGGCGCACCGATCAAGAACCGAAGAGGTTTGGAACGTGGCCAGAAATTCAAAATCTGACGCCAGCTTCTCACCCCATACTATCCCCAAGGCAATGGTCAAGTAGAAGCCACGAACAAAACCATCCTCAAAATCCTCAAGAAAATAGTCAATGATGCAGGTTGTGATTGGCACTTGTAGCTTAAACCCACTCTCTGGGCTTATCAAACCAGCATCTGCACACCCACTGG
>VDFB02072346.1:0-26253 GCA_007258455.2 Sequoia sempervirens
TAGGAGTTGACAATTTACAAACATTTTTGTTGGGTGTAAGTTCTAATGATCATTAGATAAGAGTACAACTAGAGCTTCAAATTTTCCTTATCCACTTATATTGACTATGTGAAAGGAAAAATGCTAAGAAATAATCTATTAAGCAGGTGAGACTAAATTAGAACTTAGTTTAGGTGAAACTGAGAGAAATTTTAGAAATGAGTGTCACATTTGAGAATTGGGGAGAACTAATCAAAGCTGTGGGTGGTTTCAAACTTAATTTGAAGGGTTGTTAAATCATTATGGAACTTAAATTAAATTTAAAATTTCACTTTGTTAGATTTTTAGAAGTTGCCCTTCATTTGAAAGGGAATTTAATATTTTTATTTTTTTGTTGGCTAAAGATACCTTTCAAGGGCACAACATGAATGTTTAACCTCTATGAAAAGTATGAGAATCGTTTAGCAAACAACACATGATTAGAACTCCAAGGTGAACTTTGTTTCCTTTCATTTGAAAGGGAAATTAATATTTCTTCCTTCTTTTTGTTGGCTAAATAACTCTTTAAAAAGCATAGTAGAATGTAAAATTTGACCATGGGAGAAGTATGAGAATGGTCTAGCAAATAATAAATGGTTAGAACTCTAAGATGAAATTAAAGGCTGTTTAAATAGAGTGCTTTAAAAAATTCACATTTAAATTGGAACAAAAATTTAATGAACTAGGTTACCATAATTAATTGAGATAAGGCCAACTCATGTAGTTAGATATATGTTAACTAACCCAACTCATTTTTTTGATTCAATAGTTGGTCCTTAATATTGTGGCAATTGTTGTGTTTATGAACATATTAAACTCAAATGTATTTTTCTATAGAATTATACTTAGTTCAAATCACATAAAATTTATAACGATAATACAAAATATCAAAAGATATGCATAACTCAAGAAAACAAAAGTCACTAAGCACATTTAGATTGCTTCAACATTAGCCCATAGTTTTAAAGTTAAATTTTTGTTGTAAATATGTGTCATATGGTATTACACATTTGAATTTGAAGGAGCCAATTATATAAAGGCCCTAATAGTAGTTACATAATCAATAACTCTATTCTTATCTTTCTCGTATATAAGTGTGGGTTGCTCCTTTCTTTTATAGTTAGGATATGTTTAACAAAAAATATTTGGGTTGAGAACTTATCTTTTATCTTGGATTTGTAGGTATCTTTAGTCTTTTTGATTTTTTCAAAAGTTGGATAGAAGGACAACAAATCTCACAATCTTCAGGTTGAAGTAAGGAAACTATATCCATGCTATTTAATTATTATGTTATTGCTTCTTAGCATTTGCTACACTAGTGGGATTGACTCTAATATCACAATATACTAAATAATAGCAAAGACTAATATTTTTGTTCTAAATTTGAATGCTTATTATTTCTTTTCTCCTTAATTTATCATATTATAACACAAGATAATATTTTTTCAAATAATAATAAATATAGAAATCAATGTACTATTCTTTGTTTTTATTTTAAAGATTGATTGAATTTTATTTTCCTTCCTTATCATACCTTTGTCTTTCAACATCAAAAGTAAAAAGTGTTCTTATGAATGTGATTAATGAGAAGATACTAAGCTCAATGTCTTCTCTATAAAGAACAAAAGGTTAATTAGAATTCCTATGTAGTTTTACACTCCACATATGCACTTCAACCCTTAACAATTTTAATTTTAATATTTCTTACATTGTCATAGAGAAGGTAAAAAAATATGTTATGTTTATAGAGAAGATAATGATGACTTAATTATCATTATTTAGGTCAAATTGGTCCATAGGACCTATCAAAATATGTCATCAAGATATATAACTCTATTTTTCTTTGACTTCATTACATGCAATACATTATTAAAGTTGCTTATGTTATTACTACTTTTGTCTTCTATATCATTGCAACTCTTCAAATAGAGATTGAGAATTTGTCATTTGGAAATTCTTTATTACATGTAAAACAAGGGAATCTATTGGGGACCTCACCCATAGAAAAATTAAACTTTATTTACATCCATCACTAAATGTGAAGGTTTAATACAAAACGAAGACTAGCCCTACTTGAGAGAGCTAGGGGAAGCCTAATAAAGCAAAATTTTCTAGAGAACAAACAAAACCCACAAAAGGAGCATAAGCCTACCCCTAAACAACTCTTCTAGCCCTTCATGAAGAGGAGAAACATAAATAACGACACATCAAATCAACCTCTTTCCCTTATAGGAAAGAAGATTCTTCATAGTTGACTGTGAACCATCACCAATGTAATACCTAGCTTCCATATGTAGTCTTTCCACTTTTGATTTCCTTCCTCATTACTTAGCCTTCCCATAATTTGCCTACAACTCAACTAGTCAAATTGTCATCTCCAAATTTTCCTCCACACTAACAACCCTTTTCCTCCACACTAACAACCCTAGATAAAATCTTTAGAGACCATAGAAAAAAGTTTCCTATGAAGAATTGTTTATCAAAAGCAATTTCTTTTTTTGTTTTTTGTTTCGCTCTTGCTTTCCTTTAGACCCACAATTAACTTTTGCTTTGTTTTTTTTTAACTTTTTGATTAAAAAATGATTTTTGTAGACAATAATTGATCTCCCTCATCCTCCCTAAAATATTGAAACACCAAATCCTTATTATCTAACATTTGAGAAGCACCAATGCTATAATACACTAATCAAATATCCGAAACCAAGGCTTAGGGGCTTCCAATAAAACCCTAACTCCCCCATAGAATCCTTTGGAGTAGTACAAGACTTTTGCTTGATCAATCACGAAAAAAATGCGATTCCTTGAGACAAACTCCTTATTTGGTTTTCCATTTATTGGGGCCCACTTTTGCAAGGAAATAAAAGGAGATTCAAGATGCTTAGAGGACCGACAATCAACAATCTTATGCCCAGATTTTATTGTAGTGAAAATATATAAAAGGTTATATGTTGTAGGAAGACTCATGATTCACTAATTGAATCCACGAACCCAGAGGTTATAAGATATGAATAGAATGGTGCATGTCGATTAAAACATTGTATAGGTGTTCCCAACACCTTGTTGGGCTGCAATCCCCACCAAATCACCATTTTATTCAGCCAACTTCTTGATCAAAATTGAGTTCCTTAGAACCAAAGGGAGTCTATATAAATTAATCCAGAAAATGACTTTCGTTATAACTTCAACCTCAAATCGACAAAGGGCTTCCAAGGGCACATGTAAACATCAGTCCTAACAAAGAATCAAGATTCATTGAAAAAATTTGCAATCCTTCTTTGACTAAAAATATGATATGAAAGAATCAAGATTAAGAGAACAACACTTAATCTTGCTTCAAGTAGTATTAAACCACTGAGTAATCTTATCAGACAATAGTCTTCTCAAAGGAAATATGCATAAAGAGGATTGACATTCCAAGTCCTTTGCAACATGATCAATATTGTCCTCAAGGAGGAGCAAATCTACAAAACATGTGGCTGTCTTAACCCAAACTAGTGTCAAGTTCAATGAGATCCTTGTCCTTTGAATGTTTTGGGAAAACAATCTGCTCACCATTTACATCCTTCAATGACACAAAACCAGATGTTGGTTACACCACGTGCTCCTCTATGCCAACACCCTATCGAATACTTTGATCCACCTTCAAAGCTTGAGATACTTAACCAAAATGAGGTAAAACCCTTTCAAATTTGGCCTTACAAAAGGCGCACTGTAGGAGTGAAAGATTTGAAGAATTTTGGCACTCCATATAAATCTCCCTATCACCTCCATCACAAATGGGGAAAAAGATTGGACCATGCCCTCAGTAGTCTGAATCTATTTCCACACAATCTTATCGATAGTCCTAGCCCCCCGACTTCCTCTACTCTTACATCATTCCAACTGAACCTCAACAATACGATCCTTTTTACAATGACCAAACATATAGTAGACGTCAGAAGAAACAAGGAGTTAATACTCATGCTAAAACACTTTATATAGGTCTAGATTGTAGCGGTTCTAAAGCTGATTAAATTGATCTTGAATTTGTAGAAGCTGAACCATGGCCATAACATTTTTCTTGGATAAATCTTGAAGTTACGAAAACAAAAAGACAACATGAAAAACTATGTCAGAGTCTATATGATGATTTGGAGGTCTTCACAAAAAGAGATTTAAGATAGTATCTATTTGTGAACATGTCTGATGGAATAGAAATGAACTAGACATTCTTTATATATCATTTCTGTGTTTGAGCATGTTTTTTCAAACCATTATTGTAATCTATATTTTGGCCAGAAAGATTAGTATAATTATGAAATTGTGTGAAGTTATTTCTCAGATATTAATGTTCTACTTTAATTTTCACTTTATAATGTTCCTTTTGACTCTTAATCTATGTTACATGGGATGCTTCCCTATCCTAGAAGGGGTCATCCCTATCCCACTGCCCTTGGGACGGGGACACAAAGGGGACGTCTCTGCTCCCCTCGGTAAGAATCAATAGGAAATGATAGGAAACATCCCTATTCATTTGGGGACAGCTAGTTGGGGACACTTCAGCAGCAAAAATAACATAAAAAACTAATGCTTTTATGGTTCTTTGATGCAGATTTGCATATATTTTGTGTGTATGTTACTGTATATTTTCTGTTTGTATCTGTTTGTATCAGATTTGCATATATTTTGTGTGTATGGTACTGTATATTTTTTGTGCATGTTACTATATTCCTTGTGTGTCTTCAATGTGTGAGTAGCTTTCTACCCTGCTTTTCTATCCAGAAGCCATTGTAGTACTTTGACAAATGTTCTAGGCCTAAGAAATTTGAGGTTTCCCCATTGCATGCCTGTTTGTTGGAGCTCTTTTGGACAAAATACCTATGCACTTTTAGTTACCAATGTTAGGAACATACTTCTTGATTCATCTTCAGGGTAATTTGCTTTGTGTGTCAAGAGTAGTTTGAATAACTGAGAAGCATAAGCATCCAAGGCTAACAAGTTATGTACTCTACCTAAGAGATTTGCACTATTGGGGTTTTCTTGTTTTTGTTACTTTTGAACCATGGTTTTATTGATGTTTGAGACTGCTGTTATAATGCTTTATTGACATTTATTATGTTGTTATACTCTTGCTCTCGTGATTTATTTACATATTGATATTGTTGTTATCAGTTATTGACATATCTCTCTCTTTCCCTCTCTCTCTCTATAATATATTAATAAATTTTGAAAAATTCATATATATATATATATATAAATTTGTATATATATTTGTTTTATCTGCCATATCCCCCTGGCTATCCCTAGAATGCCCCCTCTAGACTCTGTCCCTTGTCCCCAATGTAAAATGCCTTGGAACATAGCTCTTAATGAGTCTATATGATTATTTGGGGGTCTTCGAAAAAAGAGATTTAAGATAGTATCCCTTTGTGAACATCTTTGATGGGATAGAAATGAACTAGATATTCTTTATATACCATTTCTTTATTTTGTCATATTTTTTCAAGCGATTTTCATTATTGTAATCTATATGTTGGTCATAAAGATTAGTATAGTTATGAAATTGTGTGAAGTTATTTCTTGTATTATTAATGCTTTACTTTAATTTTCAATTTTATTAGATAGGTGGTCAATAGTAGTTCTTACTTTTACAATATTTATTTTGAAGATTTTTATATTTTCATAATTTAGTGTTTTGAGAGAAATATTAAAAAAAAATTCATATAACTATTTTCTAAAAGTTTGTTTCTAAACATTTATTTTGTTTTTAATTTCATAATTTTGATTTTTTTTGCTCAATCAAATCAAGATAAATACTATCTTGTAGTATACCAACTTCCTCAGATTTCAAATTTTTATCAAGATAGAATCATTTCTGTTACTTAAATGGCTCATAGGGTATTACTCCATTGCACCATGGTCTGGCTAAGCAACCTATCACTCTTACGATCCAATTCAACACTTGTTGAAAAAGTGCTACCAAGCAAAGCACTCCTTTACTTCACATGAGATACCCATTCTTACAACATGGCTTGGTTTAGTTTCACTTGGCTTACTAGTATGTCTTTTACATTTATTGTGTTATTCTCTACCCCTATATAATATGGGAGAGGTATAATCTAGAATGCCTTGAACTATCAAGGTACAAGGCTAAAAATTTGAGGAGAGAAATTAATTGAAGGTAATTCAAAAGCAGATTTTGGAAGGAAGATTATTAAGGAGAACAAATATTTCATCTATCAAGAGGTTGGTGCCTCTTATTGAAGGAGATTGGTGTCTCTAGTAGGTTGGTGCCTACAAAATTTGTAAGAGATTTTTAAATAAAGATATATTTTTTTCCACGTAAATCTTGGGTTCCTCCTATGTTCTTACTTATTTATATTATGCATTTAAAGTGATTGTGTTTGTTAATTTGAAAAAGAAAAAAATAGTCTTATATTGATTCACCCCCGCTCCTCCCTCCTCTTAGTGTAAGCTTGTGCTCATCTATTGGTATCAAAGTTGGTTCCATCATAGTATAGCTTAATTGCTAGAAGGAAGATCTTAAGAGCACACATGGATTACTAAGAAGGATTCTCCTCTAACATGGCTCCATTGTTTGAGGGGGCAAATTATGCCTTCTAGATTGTAAGAATGTGAACTTGCTTAATGGCACTTGGATTTGATATTTGACAATTGGTTGTGGATGGTTCTACTGCACCATCATCTCCACCAACGGATTCGGCGAGAAAAAAAGGCATGCCAAAATAATGCCAAAGCCATTAATGTAATTCTTTGTGGTCTATTTGAATTGGAATTTGTCAAAGTAATGCATTTCACATCAACGAAAGATATATGGGACAAATTTCAAAAGACCTATGAAGGGGATGACAAGGTTATGACAACCAAGCTTCAAACCCATAAGAGGCAATTCAAAAGTCTAAAGATGAAGGATGAAGGAAGCATTGCCGCCTATATGCTTTGCGTAGATGAGATTGTGAATACCATAAAAGGTCTTGGCGAAAAAGTAGAAGATTCAATGTTTGTGCAGAAGTAATTAAGGTTTCTACCTTTAAGATTTGATGCCAAATTTTTTGCCATATAAGAAATGAAGGATCGGGATAAGTTAACTATGGATGAGCTACATGGAATCCTCACTACATATGAGATGAGGACTGAAAAGGAAAAACCGTCAAAATGAGAGGCAACCTCCAAAGGCTCAAAGAAATTGAAAAACAAAGAACCCATTCCAAGCGAAATTTTCGATGATGAAATAGATGAAGAGGAAGCTCATTTTGTGAGGAAGCTAGAGAAAAGATTCAACAACTATAAAGGTAAGTTGTTTAAATGTTTCAATTGTGGAAAGGTAGGACACTTTATTGCCAAATATCCTTATGAAAGTAAAAGTAGTGATGATGAGGAAGAGCATAATATTAAGAAAGTTAGCGAACACAAAAGGGCCACAAGCATGGAAAATTTGAGAAAAAGAACAGTGTTTACAAAGGCAATAAAAGCTTCTATTCCAAGGAGGAAAGCAGTTCATCCGAAGAAAGTTCATTCGCTAGTGATAAAGAAGTGATCCTATTCATGGCTATAAAGAAAAAAGATGACATCTTGAAAAATGATAAGGTATAAAAGGAAACAGAAGGGGGAGAGAATGATGAAATAGATGAGAAATTTGATTTGGAAGAACCTATTTGCACCCTAGATGAAATCAAGAAACTCAAAAAGAACTTGAAGCAAAAGGTACAACTTGAAGAAAACAATGAATCCAAAGCAAAGTTATCACAAAGTATTGAAGATTCTGAAAGAATGATTATCAATCTAAAATTTCAAATTGAAGAAGCTAAAAGGATTGAAGAGGAGGTTATAATCCAATTGAAAGAAAAGGAAGAAAATTGTGAAAAGTTGGAGTCCAAAATTGTCTCTTTGAGAAAAGAGCTAGAAAAGACAACTGCTAAGTTGAATAGAAGCTTGAAGTTTGAAAAGAGTACTGAAATCTTGAATGATATTATAAATGAGCAAATGTCACCACTCATAAAGATAGGCCTTGGTTTTGAAGCAAAGGAAGGTTAGGCTCCCAAAGAGCCATCAAAGAAGACCAATGAAGAAAAATAAAAAAGTTAAGTTGATGCCCTTAAAAGTTCCATCAAAGGTGGACACAGCAAGAAGCAAGATAATCATGCTCCCTAGAAATCTGACACTCCTTCAAAAGTTAATAAATACAAATTTTGAAAATCCTTTCCTCCGAGGCAAGCACACATGAGCAGGTTTGAAACCTCCTTTGGTTATTGTTTCATGTGTAATCAATTTGTTCATAAAGCAATTGATTGTAAAATTCATGAAAGAAATATTGGGTGGAATAAGAACAAAAGTTCATATGGGTTCAAAAATAGGAACTATAACTCTTTTTCCCCTCTGGTAGAGACTATAATGTTATATGATATAAGTGCAATAATTTTGGGTACACAACACGATTTTGTAGAAATGGTCTTGTAGATTCTCCCAAACCGAACAAGTAGAAGGAAAATATGGCAAAGCACAAGGAAGAAAACACCAAAATATGGAAAGAAAAGGAGAGGTTCACGCTTGTTCGAACCACCTTACATGCACAAAATGAGAAAGACCAATGGTTTATCAACTGTTGTTGCTTAACCCACATGACTGGTGACTAAAGTAATTTTTTCACTTTGAAGGAAGTGAATGGAGAAACAATGAAATTTGGGGACAATGCTATGCCAAAGATAGCTGGAAAAGATACTCTTAGCCTGGATAATGGAAGAATAAAAACATAGAATGTTGTATATGTTGAAGGGTTGAAGCACAATCTCCTAAGTGTGAGTCAAATGTGTGACCAAGGACACACTCTCACATTTCATGTCAAAGGATGTGAAATCAAGAAGAGAAATTGATATCAGATGCAAGTAGAACAACCAATAACCTCTACATTCTTAGTGAAATCAAAGGTGAAAGGTGTAATATGGGGCAAGAAAATGAGTTCGTTATGGCACAGAACAATGGGACAAATAAACTTTGATAATTTTGTCAAATAAGAAACAAGCAGCCAATGAGAGATATGCCAATGATTTTGAAGCCCTCAAATACCATTTACAAGCAATGCCAATGTGGGAAGCAAACAAAGGTGAGCTTGAAGACAAAGGAATATTCTATGTCTAAACCTTTGAAAATTATTGATACTGATCTATGTGGGCCAACCAAAATAAAGAGCATGCAAGGTGAGAGTTCATGTTGCTAATTAACAATTATTCTAGAGTGACTTGGGTTATATTTTTGAAAGAAAAATCAAAAGCTTTTGAAAGTTCTAAGCCTTAGTTGAGAATGAGACCAGTCTAAAAATCAAATGTTTGAGATCAAATAGATAGGAGAGTTCACTTCGAAAGAATTTGAAGAATTTTGTGAACACCATGGTATAGGAAGATATCTTTTTGTTAGAAGAACTCCATAGCAAAATGTAGTAGAAAGGAAAAACAAATTGGTCCAAGAAATGGCAAGGAACATTTTAAATGAGTCCAAGCTTCAAGACACATTTTGGAGAGAAGCGATTCATACCAGTCTACATTCTAAATGAAGGACAAATTAGAGTAAACAAAAAACACCATGTGAACCATGGAAAGGTAGGCCTGCTACAGTCAAGTACTTCAAAGTATTTGTGAGTAAATGTTATATAAAAAGAGATGAGGAAGACATGAAAATTTGACTCTATGGAAAATGAAGGTATTTTCCTCAGATACTCTTCAAGGAGCAAAACTTACAAATGTTACAATAAGAGGTTGCACAAAATTATTGAAAGTGAAAATGTTTGAGTAGATGATGACATGCATCAAAGAGAAATGACTCAAGAAGTTTATTATCAAGAAGAGAGTTGCAAAGAAGAAGTGGAGGAAGAGATTGAACATGAGGAATGTGATCAAAGCAACTCAAAGACACCAACAAAGGCATTTAAGACACCATCTAGATTTGTTCAAAAGAATGATCTAGTTAATTATTGGGGACAAAGATACATAAATTCAAACAAGGAGAAGATTTGTCATTACATCAGAACATGCAAATCGGTCCTTGCTTTCTAAAATTGAACCCAAAAACTTTATGGAAGCAAGTGAAGACATTGGGTGAATGATATGGAAGAAGAATTGAATCAAATTGAAAAGAATGAAACTTCAGAACTTATCCCAAGACCTAAGGAGAACAATTTAATTGGCACTAAATGGGGATGGTGAAGTTGTGAAGAACAAGGCAAGATTAGTATGCAAGGGATATGCTCAAGTCGAGGGTATTGATTTCAAAGAAATATTTTCCCTCGTTGCTCATCTTGAGGCTATAAGGATATTATAGCATTTACTAGTTTTAACAACTTCAAAGTCTACCAAATGGATGTCAAATCGATGCTTTTGAATGAAAACTTATTGAACAGCCTAAAGGATTCATCCTATCTAAAAATGAGGATCATGTCTGTAGGTTAAAGAAGACACTTTATGGATTGAAACAAGCCCTAGGGCTTGGTACTCAAGACTAGATAAGTATCTATAACAACAAAGCTTCGAAAGAGGTATTGCTGACAACAATTTATACATCAAAACTGAAGGTGGTCATCAGTTGATTGTTGTAGTTTATGTTGATGATATTATTTTTGGGGGTAACAATGATAAGATGTGCCAAGACTTTGCAATGGATATGCAAAAGGAATTTGAAATGTCTATGCTTGGTGAGTTGTCCTTATTTGGGTTGCAAATATCTCAATTAGATAAAATATTTATTTCATAGGCTAAGTATATTAAGAGATGTTAATGAAATTCAACAAAAAATAGGCTATTTTGGGTTGCCTATTTTTTATTATAACTACCCACCCAATAAGAAATAATTGTGGGCTTATTTTGAATATTTAAAATAAGAATGACAATTTTTGAATATGATTCTTTGAAATTCAACCAAAAATAGGCTATTTGGGTTGCCTATTTTCTGTTATAATTACCACCCAATAAGAAATAATTGTGGGCCTATTTTTATTGCAAACTGTCAATACACCCATGGTCAGGTGTAAGTTGAAAGATGCTAAATCTGTTGAGGCTAAGCAAACACTTTATAGATCAATGATTGGGAATTTGTTATATGTAACAACTTCAAGGCTGACATTATGCAGGCAGTTGGTATGGTGGCAAGATTTCAAGCTACACAAAAAGAAACCCAGGTGTAGCTAGTTAAAAGGATCTTTAAATATTCAAAAGACACTTTAGAGTTTGGGTTGTGGTATCAAAGAGGTGAAGACTTCACCTTAGTAGCATACACTAATGTGGATTGGGTTGGTAGTGTGGATGACATAAAGAGTACAAGTCGAGGTGCATTCTTTCTAGGCAATTATCTTGTATCATGGATAAGTAAGAAACATGCTTCAGTTTCTTTATCTGCAATTAGAGGTGGAGTATATTGCAACAACATCTTGATGCACTCAGGGTCTTTGGATGAAGCAAACAATGAGTGATATCAAGGTAGATTACGATCATCCTATATCCATATGTTGTGATAATACACATGCAAGCAACATATCTTAGAATCCTGTGATGCACTCTTGAACCAAACACATTCCAATCATCATTTCTCAAGAGAGTAAGTGGCAAACCAACAAGTGAAGTTATATTACTACACATGAATAGATTGCAAACATCTTTATAAAAGCCTTTTCCAAAAGCTACTTTTGAGTACCTAAGATAGAAGTTGGGGTGATATCCTCTTCATCTAGTCATTGATGAAATGCATTATTCAAGAGGATGGTATTCAGGGGGAGCTCATTGCTGCACTATCTTATAACTCCAAGGATTCCTTTGCCATTGATGTCAAACAGGGAGAATTAAGGGGGAGCATTATATTCACAAACTTTTTCTATGAGAGTTTGCCATCAATACAAAGGGGGAGATTGTTGGATTATTGTCATTGATGTGAAAGAAGAATTATAAGGTGTTGTTATTGAAGCAAATTGAAGGCCTCCAAGGACATAATTTATTTTAACAAAGGAAATAATGAACAATGATAAAGATGAATTAAATTCATGATAGCCGACTTCCTTATGATAGCACTCATGGAGGAAATATTAATAAAAAGATTTTATGTATTTTATGAGGCCAACCCTTGGTATTTTGGCGCTCTCCTTTTGTGTCTTAAAAATTAAATTAAATTATTTTTATTGGGCCACCCCCTCCTCAAGATTGAAACCTTCTCATATTTGAGGAATTAAAATGTAAATAAATATATTTTATTTATAAGGGTTGACACCCTAATGAAGTGCCCAAATTTGGGTATGAAAAGGTGCATATAAAATAAAGTTTCCTCCCTTTGCAAAGAGACATATCCATTCATGAAGTCACCTCCCTTGGAGAAAGGATAAATGTGGGGAACATGTACAAACACCAGTAGATTCGAGGAGAGAAATTAATTGAAGATCATTCAAAGGCAGATTTTGGAAGGAAGATTATTAAGGAGAACAAATACTTCATCTATCAAAAGGTTGGTGCCTCATACTCAAGAGGTTGGTGCCTTATTCAAGGAGATTGGTGTCTCATATTGAGCTGGTGCTCAAGTGTTGAGGATTGGTGTCTCCAGTAGGTTGGTGCCTACAAAATTAGTAAGATATTTTAATATAGGGCTATATTTTGTCGTGGTTTTCTCCAGTAAGGGTTTCCACGTATGTCTTGTGTTGCTCTTGTGTTTTTACTTATTTATATTGTGCATTTAAAGTGACTGTGGTTGTTAATTTGAAAAAGAAAAAGATAGTCTTATATTGATTAACCCAACCCCCGAAGTATAAGCTTATTCTCATCAATTCATTCACTTAAAAATAAAGGAAGATGATATCCTCAACCTTACTTGCAAAGTTACAATTCACAGCGAAAATGGGAGAAGACATATAAAAGGAGGGAGATGGGAGACATCCTATCAACCCATCTCATATAATGATGAAGAATCGAAGTCATGGGATATAATATTCTTGAATGCAATATGACAAAGTCTATCACTTAACAAGAGTGATGTAATGATTATAGAAAGTGGTGCCAAGAGTGAATGTAGGAGGGATTAGGTTTAGAGGGAGATGAAGAGTTAGGGGATGACGAAGTAAAGGTGTAATGAAATAGCGATAGAGTATATAGTAACGTAAATCATCGACCTTTGGAAGTGATAAGAAAAATATCCTTCGTAAGCTTTTTTATTTTTTCTTTTTGAGCTCTATTGTTTTTTCTACTCTTTCCTTATGTCTCAATTAAGACACTTTCCTCAATTTCATTGCATTTGGGTTGGAAAGAGTGTAGTCTACTTTTTTAGTTGATTTATCACTTTAAGTGTTCGGTCCTTTTGGGGAAAGATGAATTTATATGCGTTTCATCTTAGGGTCTTGATCTTTGATTTGATTTTGATTTTGTTGGATTGAATTAGAGGATGCTTGATCTAGGATTGGAATAACTGGAGGGGAGTTGATTTAGATTATTTGGGATTTTAGGTTTTGCTTAATTTGGATTTGATTACGTAGGATTTGGATTAGGATGAGGATTTAGACTTGTGATTATGGATTAGGATGAAAATTAAGATCTATGATTCAAATGAGGGGGCTTAGGATGATTAGTTGAGGTGGATGAACGTTGTAATTTTGATGTGGGTGATTGATGAAGGGTTTCATCTTTTGGTTCACCTTTAATTTGGAAGAAGAATTTGGAGTTTGAATTGAGTTTTGCCAAAGGTTTGACATTTTCTTTTGATGGCTTGAGCATGGAGAAGGTTTGATTGTTTTGAACTTAAGGGGAATTTCATAGGTTTCAACAAGAAAATAGATGAAGCACAAGAACAACCTAGATTTATACAAGCATGTGTGTGAATGATTGTAGGTCCACCAATATGCCTTGTCTAGGTGTATGTGTTGGGCCCATGTTGTCACTAACTATTTTTTGTCACTTGAGATTGCGCTTATGCCATGAGGGAGAGCATACACATTCAAATGTAGGGGCACGATGTGAGTAACTTCCTAGCGTAGTCTACATATTGGTGCATTATTATCAAACACAGTTGAAACGTCTTATATAGGATTGCACAAGATGATTGGGGGACGTCCTCTATACACCCAAGGGTACATGAGGCGAATTCCTAGAATGGGAGGTGTCTCTACAAGTATGTGACAAAGGTCAACCCCTTCCACCTCACCTTTCCCCTCAAAGTAGAGAACAAGGTTATGCAAAAGATGACACCCCTCTTTTGAGGTGAGTTTTGATTCTCGCCTCAATTTGTATGGGCCATCAAATCAAGTGTATCAAGTCATCCCCTTGATTATGAAATACAAGGCATGATTGCTAGACGAAAGGAGAACAAAAAAATATGATCTCCAAGATCACCTTGTGGTGTACTAGGAGAGAGCATACACACTTGACTCTCTTAAGTGCTTATCTAAACACAAGAGGATAAGGTAATGCTTTTGATCTCCATGATAATCTTTTGGTGAAAGAAGAGAGAAAACAAATCAAAATGTCCCCACAAGAACAACAAACAAAAGTTCTTTTCCCTTACGCAATTGAGGCGTGCAACTAAACTAGTAGGAAAAATGAGTCTTGGATGACCAAACCTACAACAAACCTATTAGTATTTTGTAAAATGTCTTGGACATATGATTTTCCTTTACTAATTTTTACACTTGCATATGCCAATTGATTGTGGAGATGTTGATGTAGAGTCACATACAACGAAGTAAAAATTCTATAGAAGAAAACAAAAACCTATGTAACACCAGGGAAAAGGTTAATGAAATCTCTTAAAATTTATGAAAAACTTGCAAAATTGAGAATGATAAGTGTTAGGGAAAATAGGTTAGTGCAAAGATAAAATATTTAGAATGATTAAAATGAGGGATTTGTTTGTAAGATTGGATGCATCGATTTAGGAAACACATATGTTGTGTCAAAAAAATACATCCCAACATGTTTGCTAGAGGTTGAGAAAATATAACTTACACATGCAAAATGGATATTAGGTCAAGCTTAAAATAGCGAAATGGGAACCCCTATAGGTTAGTGACAATATCTACTACAAGTCTACAAGAAAACCTGAAAACAAAAAGCCCCTAAAATGATGAATTTTGAGATTTAACTAGAAGAACAAAGATGTTGATCCACAAAGCAAATACAATGTAGAAAAGTGGATATGTTGATTTAGGAGCATTGAACTAGGTATGCGGCCAAGAGATCGATGACTATTTTCAAAAAAGCTAAGTTTGCTTGCACTGAGTATCTTAGAAGAGGACACAAACCAATTAAAAGGTTAGAAATATGTACAAAGACAAACAAAAATTGTTAGGACATGGAAAGAAAATATGAGAATGATGTGAGAGCTACTGAATTGAGCAATCTCTAGGTTGCAAGTAGATGGATTGTGGAAAGAATGAACACATTCAAGCATGTTTGCAGAGGTAGCAAAAGTAGGGATAGACATGTTGAACCAGGAATGCAAAACTTCAAAATCACAAAAACACTTCAAAAAAGATTAGTTTTATGGACATGGGCCAAACCTAAATTGCGAAAATGTGAACAATAAAGATGTAGAACATATAAAAAACATTCAAACAATGAAATCAAATGCCATTGTACACCTAATTGCACCTTCAATTAAGCAAAGGAATTGCATAAAAATGTAAAAGAACACAAGAATTCTCTCACCCACAACTCCTTGTTGCAAAGCTAAAATGTGTGGTTGTAGTCCAATGATTTGTTTCTTGAGATATTGTGTGGGTCCTCTTCAAACTAACAAGATAACATTACATTCATGAGGCTTGTAAATGGCTCCCAAGATGGTCTATATATAAATTGGATATATGATTGATTAAGGGTTGAGATTAATTTAAAAGATTAATGGTTGACGATGGTTGAGAGGATTGGAGAGGACTAATCTGTTCCATTTGGTGAGGTCACTTGTCCATAATGGGTGTATAATATTTTATTCTTGTTTATATTTTTATAATATATTAGTCATTTCGTTGACTCTTGAACTGTACATGCCTATTAGCTCTCTAATTATTGTAAATGAGGGATGATGAGGAATTTTCAATTTAAAAGGAAAAAATGTTCAGTCCCATCGACTATGAAATAAGATCGCTAATTTAACAAGACCAGATGATTTGCTTCCCCATATGTTTATATGTAAATTAGGCTGGATCTTGATACTTGGGGTACGCTACAAAGAAAAATCCTTCGCTTTTCTTTATGAATTCCAATTTCGTCTTAAATTTTGTCCGCTTTCATCATCATGTGGATTTTGGAAACCCTAGCTTTCCTCTCTGCAGCCTTTGCCTGTTGCAGGATTTTGCTATTTCTTTCTCAGACCTCCTTCATGTCATTGTTTTCCTGTTGAGCGTTCTGTATTTTTTAATCTCACACACGTTAAAGATTTGGTGATTTTTCTAGTGGTTTCCTCTTTCTTTCTCTCTCTTTAGCTCGTGGGTGATTTTCTGAAATCATCATGTGGGTTTTGGAAACCCTAGCTTTCCTCCCTGCAGCCTCTGCCTGTTGCAGGATTTTGATATTTCTTTCTCAGACCTCCTTCATGTCAGTGTTTTCCTGTTGAGCGTTCTGTATTTTTAAATCTCACACACCTTTAAGATTTGGTGATTTTTCTAGTCGTTTCCTCTTTCTCTATCTCTGTTTAGCTCGTGGGTGATTTTCTGATCTGCCAGTTTCATTCAGTTGGCCTTCAAGGAGTGGTTTATATGGAAAGCAATATGAGTTTAGAATCATCTCTTTCAACAGAATTTGGGACTCTGTTTCGTTCACTTGCAGCGATCTGGCTAGGGTCTTCTTGAGCAGCGTCTTTGTTGATATGGAATTATCTTTCCTTGGCTTTCTGTCATTGTTTTTGTGTTTCAATTTCTGGTGTATTTTTTTCATGGCGCCTACTTCCATTTTCTCTCTCGCCGTGATCCCAAATTTGTAAACTTCCACGAATCTCACACATGCAAGGATTCCATGAATTAAAGGTTTTATAAGATGAAAATAAAATAAAATTATAGCATAAATTAGAATCGAAATTTTTTCTACACATGCTGTTGACAGAAAATATATGTAATTTGTGAAAATTCTCAACTAAATTCTCAAATCGATACCAAAAATTCTTAAGCCGACAGGGTATTTGTTGTTTAGTCTGCTGATTTTCATTTCTGTTTAGTCTGATAATTTTCATTTTTGTTTAGTCTGCTTCGGGCACTGTTTTTTCAGAGGGAGAGTTTCCACAATGTTCTGGAATGCGCTTTTCTGGCTTGGGCGATTTTGTGGTGTACACTGCTCAGGTGTTATTAACTGTGTTAGCTTTGGATTTTCTCTGTTTTTTTAAAAATTAGTTCTTTTTCTCTGAACAGTCTCGCTTTTGAGGGCTATCCACACATTTCCTTTTGCATATTAACGCATACCAAGAAAACTGCATGATTACTTTCCGGGCCCCAAATAAATTATTTGATATATAATTTGTGGTGTACAGCTGTTGTTTGCAGAGTGTTTTTTATTAAAAAAAAAATTATTGCAGTCCAAAAACAGGATCTGCACAGAAAGAATATCCGAATATTCCGTATTGCATAGAACAGCCCCAAGCGCATAGCAGCAAAAGCCATATTTTCTTTTGCATATTAACAAACGTCTATTTTTGTTTTGCCAAGAAAAGTGCATGATTACTTTCCGTGCCCCAAATTTTGTTTTTTGAGATATAATTTGTGGTGCACAGCGGTTGTTTAAGGATTTTTATTAATTATAACTTTTTTGGGTGCTTTAAATAAAAATCAACTTCATTTAAGATTTTTTTGTACAATTTTCAATTTATTTTAAATATTCAAATAACAAATAATTAACACTTTTATTATTTATAATTTTGGATGTTTTAAAAAATTGCCTATCTTGATTTTTTAAATAATAAATAATAATATTTTCGATGTTCTTTTAAGTTTTATTATTTTTGTCTCCTCACATCCTTCTTCCCCTACTACAAATGGTGGGGCTCAATAGATTGTTGTTTGCAATCTCCCTCCAATCTCCACTCAAATGCCTTTACCCCACTCTTCTTTTGATTCATTTGTGTTGCTCTTAGTCACATTTGGATGCCATCACTTAGTTAAATTCAACTACCATAACATGGCGCCAATCACTAAATGGCTGGTTGTAAGAGATTTGCAAATTCCAGAGGAATAGCTGTTTGAAGCATGACCGATCACTATGGCGAGAAAAAAATCCCCAATCGTGGGCGAGGGCCCCCTCTCTAGACTCTCTATTCAGATTGAGTATAGATAGGGGCCCTCGATCTATAGAGAGGGAGATGTGGGGTGGGGGTTTCTCCCTCATGGTGAGGGGGGGTTCTCTTTGTATTCATTTTGGTAGGAGACCTTGGGCAAACAACCTAATTATCAACATTGAGTTCAAGGCAACAAGATTAAATATTATTGTGATGAGGATATTTTTTTTCTCCTTGTCATGTGACGAGGCTTTCAATCCCCACTTGCCTTCTCTATTCAACTATTGATCACCTAGGCAACATTTCCAAGCAAGTCAAAACTTGAGGAAGAATTCTCTGCTTTGTGTGGAATTTATAAATGATAGTGATTGACTTCAAAAATTAGTATGTGGGGGTGGGGCAAAGGGGATGGGGGGTTGGGGGGGAAGGGGAAGGAGGGGAAGGAGAGTCCTTTGAGGCTATGTTAGATGAAATGTTGTCTACCATGTGTGGCCTACTTTGAGCCTCTCCATGCTTGGTGTTTGGTGCTTCTCTGTTGCCTTAGTACACAAGTCTTGTTCTCTCCTTTGTCCACTTGTTGTTTGGTTGCATTGTCCCTTAGATTTACTTGTGTTGGTTTTCGTGTGTACTTTGTTTTGTTTTGACGTAAAGTTTTAAATTGGTATACATCTTAGTTATTTGGGTACGAGTGGTCATTCGTGGGATTTGGTCGTATGTTTGCACAAATGTATTAATTGCATTTGTACAAGTGTATATGGCTAGTAGTTTATCTTGTGAAGGAGGGGAGGTTGATATTTAGAATGAAGAACCAAAAACTTCCAAAGAAGCTCTGTAAGTGGAAGAACAGGAAAAATCCTTTGGAATATGTAGAATTTTATGTGGGATTCGAAGGAGATGATGGAGATGTTGACATGGATAGAGGAGAAGGCTACAAAGAGTGAGGTGAAAGAGATAAGGATCCTCTTTTGCCCAAGGTTCTTCAAGTAGACGCTAATGAGGAAATGTTAAAGGCAATTAAAAAAGAGGAGAATAGGTTAAAAAATATCGCAATTTTCCTTGCTTGTATGGACATTAATAATTTTCCTACAAGAAAATTTGACAACTAGTTGATTAATGTTTGGGAAAAGAAAATGGGTATTTATTTTTCATTTTGTAGAATGATTGAAAAAGGTCATTTTGTTGTGTTTCAAAAGAACCATAGCATGCAAAAAAAGAGTTTTGGAAAAAAAATTCTGGGACATAGGTAAGACCTTGTTTAAGGTTCTAGCTTGGACCCTAGAAACAACCAAAGATGAAATCATGTTTTGCTCAGTTCCAAGATGGCTAAATGTGAAAAACATCCCCCCATAAATTTAGACTTTTCTATCTTGACTTTTGAAGCCTATTTGCAAAACTCTACAAGTTGAAGAGACTAGGTCCACTCTACCCCATATGAATGATAGTTTTAACATTTGAGTGCAAAAACCTAAAGTAATTGAATTCTCTTTGGATGGCAAAAGACTTTTCAATGTGAAATTGAAGCATTGGGAGGGTTAAATTCCTATTTTTTGTGTAAAACAGATGGTCAGAAAAAAAGGATTGTCCAAGAATTAATAAGGGCAATAGAAACCCGAAACCCTCTAAGGTTGCCTTTAACAACAAAGAATCTACTAACCCCTCTAGGGAACAGTCTCCCAAGGGAGATAATCTAGGTTACCGGATTCGTACCCACAGGCTGAACCTGGTACCGAAGGTGAGAAATCTCCAACACTTAAAAAGTGGGCCCAAAAGTGAAAAAAAAACAATTTTTAATTTCTATTTTGCCTCTAAACCCTAAAACGACCCAATATGAGGCCTTCAACACTAAAACATTTCATTTTTACCTCTCATTTTGCTCTCTCCATATTTTGTGTCCATCTTAGCATTTTGAAGGGAGGTGATTGCATTTGAAGGAGATCGATTGTGGAGTGGCAAATAGCTTCTACAAAGGAGATTTAAGTGTTCAAGGTATGCATTTAAACCTTATTCTTCAATCTTTTGATGAATTTTTTTAAGTTTCTTAGTTTTTGATGAATTTTTTCAAGTTTGTGAAGAAGTTTTTCAAATATATATATTTTTTTTTCATTTTTTTTATAGATTGCAACAATGGCCAGTAGTCAAAGTTCAGTGGGTGGGGATGGAAGCCAAAAGTTCAAAATTGATAAAGGATCTCCTTTATGGAGACATACCACACGAATTTCACAAATTCCTGGAGGTGGGGGGTTTGTTTGGAAGTGTAATTTTTGCAATGTACAATATAATAGCTCCTACTACCGAGTGAAACTTCATTTTATGGGCCCTGGTGGTAAAGGGATTAATATGTGTGTGGGCCCAGATAAGAAGGGGTTTTCTGCTGTACAAATAGCAGCATTTATAAAAGAACAAGAAGATGCTGACAATTCCATTGCAAGAGGAAAACAAACTAGTTATAGTTCCGGAAAGAAAAAAACAACATTACCCACTCATCAGATAGTTAGGCCCTCTAGACATCCCTTCTTGTCTATACCCTCTACGGAAGAAGAAGATGAAGAAACAGAAAACACCACCCGCAAGAGAGGTCCATTAGAGAAGGCATTTAAAATGGAGGCAAGAGATATTGCTGAAGAAAAAATTGCACGTTGCCTCTATGCCAATGGTCTTCCATTCAACTTGGTGAGATCACCATATTGGAAGGACATGGTGTCAGCAATAAATAGTGCACCTCCTGATTTCACAAGTCCTGGGTATGAAAAGGTGCGTACCACCTTATTGCAAATATGTAGAGGCCCAACTAAAACCAATTAGAGATTCTTGGGTTGAAACAGGTGTATCTATTGTTTCCGATGGATGGAAAGATTGCAAAAACCGTCCATTGATTAATGTTATTGCAGTGTCCCCCAAGGGGGCAATGTTTTTGAGGGCGGTTGACTGTGAAGGGCAAGTGAAAGATGCAATGTTCATTTCCAGGATTCTCATTGACTCCATAGAGATGGTGGGTAGTGAAAATGTTGTCCAAGTAGTTACGGACAATGCAAAAGTTTGCAGGGCTGCAGGTGCTTTGGTAGAGGCCAGATATGAGCACATCTTTTGGACATCGTGCCTTGTACACTCCCTCAATTTGGTGATGCAAGCAATTGGCACCCAAATAGAGTGGGTGAAAGAAATATACAGTGCGAGGAGATCCAGGATGTTTGTGACAAACCACCATGTCACAAGCAATTTTCAGAACTTTTCAACATTGGAATTGTTGAAGGTAAAATTTTAAAATTTAATTTATTTAGTTTCATTTATCATTTATGTCATGTTTTACATAATTGAATAAAATAATTTTTTGCATTATTTACATATTTTAAATGTGTTATTAACTTAGTAACATGTTCTTAGGTTGCGAGACCCGGTTTGCATCTCACACAATTGTTCTGAGACGACTTGTGAAGGTGAAAGATGCATTGAGTCAAATGGTTATTAGCAACCAATGGGGTATATGGAAGCAATCAAATTCAGAGAGGGCCCAAAAAGTCAAGGCATTGATCTTGAATGATGATTGGTGGGATCGTGTGAATTATGTATTGGAATTCACCGAACCTATCATGTCTATGCTTCGGTTTGCTGATACAGATGAACCATGCTTGGGGGATGTCTATGATAGCATGGACACAATGTTGGAAAAAATAAAAATAAAAAAAAAAAAAAAAGAGAATGATCCTGAAGACACCTTGTACAAAAGGGTGGAAGCAATTGTTCTTCATCGTTGGAACAAGATGACAACTCCATTGCACCTCCTTGCATATGCCCTATCTCCGAGGTACTATACCACTGAAGTACTTTCTATCCCAGGGAGAATACCGCCATATAGAGATGCTAAAGTTGCTAATGGGTATAAGACGGCATTTAGTAGAATGTTCAGTGATCCAGAAGTGCATGCAAGTGTCATGAGAGAATTTGGAATGTTTGTCACAGGAAAATCAAAAAATCATAATGCTTCTGTTGCTAGAGACCAATACAAAATGGATGGTCTTACATGGTGGTACCTCCATGGTCAAGATTATATGTACCTCCAACCTCTTGCAATCAAGATCCTCTCACAAGTAAGTTTTTTTTTTTTTTGCCACTTGTATTGTAAAATTTAACACTTAACATTCTTGAATTTATCTTGCATTTTTATTTTATTTTTAATTTTGTTGGTTTTCTCTCCAGGTTGCAAGCTCTTAGCGAGCGAAATTGGGTACATACTCCTTTATCCACTCGGGAAGCGTAGTTGGCTACAAAAAGAGAACTTAGTGTATATTCATTCCAATTTGCGTCTTCTGTCATAAGGATCCTCAATACAGGCAGGGGGCAGCGAGGCTTTGGGATGTAGCACCCGAGTCTACTGACTTGGATGCAACCATTCAGGATCTTGCTAGAGCCACTATGGATGATGTGGGTGATATTGATGACATATCACATGGTGTTGGATCCGCTTTGGGTTCAAATGATGATGATTTTGAAGTTGAAACCACTCAAAATCCAAGTCATGATGATTCTGACAATCCTTTTGATGATTGATGAGCACATGAACAATGAACATTGAATCATGTTTCAATGTTTCATGAACTACATTTTGTAATTCAGTAATTTTATTTGAATATTTTTCAACTATCAATTGGCATTTAATATTTATCTTTGGCATTTGGCATTGATCAATGATCAAGTATCATACTATGAAATGATTTAGTTTTACAATTCTCATATTTCTCTTATTTTTGTATATATATATATATATATATATATATATATATATATATATATTTACACACGTACCCATACGTACCCAAACCCCTAAAAACATTTTGCCCATACCCACGTACCAGGTTCTCAGACCCGAACCTGTCCCCGAACCCGAACCGGTAACTTAGGAGATAATGAATTGAGCCCTAAAGGTGAGAAATCTCCTAAAACTTGTGAAACCCCTCTAGTTGGGGTGAATGAACGTACAAATGATCACTTGGATACAAACAATAATTTGGGGAATAATGAGGTCCCTAAATAGAATTGTACCTTCAACACAAATAATAATATAGAAGAAACTTAAGAGGTATGCAATTGTTTCTCCTAATTCTCTTGAAATTATGCGTTGAAAAAAATGCCCAAGAACAAGTTTTGGATAAACTAAAAGAGCAAATAAAAGAGAGGAGGAAAGAGAGAAATGACCAACTCCCAGACCCTCTAGAGACTGTAGACTTAGTTGATTCTGAAGGCTTACCTCTTGATTGTGATCGAAGCAAAGAAAATAGGAACATGAATTGTTTCTATCCTCTTTCAAGGTGAGGAGATAAATCAAAATATTAAAGGCATATAACTTCATAAGGAGGAAGAGGTCAAAAAAAAGGAAACATGTGAGTAGAAGCAATAGTTCCCAAAAGCTCGGGAAAAAAGGAAAATGGAAGAATATCCCTATATGTTTTGATAGGATTTACAAAAATAAGGAAAGTACCAATACCCAATCTAATGAAGAAGTTAAACTATCTAAGTTGGAATATTAGGGGACTAGAGTCCTTGAACAAGAAATTTGTGTTAAGAGCTATTTATAATAACAAAAAGGATTTAGACTATCTCATGATTCAAGAGGTTAAGGTTGTGGGGTTCCAACTTGATAACACATTGATATTTGTATGGAAAAATTCTATTGGCTTCCATACCAATCATCCCAAAGGAAAATGTTATGAAACTTTTTTCCCAAAAACAAAATAAAGTCATAAGAGCATTAAAGGGAGATAGAAAAATAAAGGATAATATGCTTCTTTGGCTTAAATGAGGGTCAATGAAGAATATTTAAGAAAACTCTTTTAAAAAGGGAGAAATAAATATATTTATTAAATAATAACTAAAGACATTCTTTGTGCAAGGGTATGATGGTTTGGGAACCACCCCTTAAAAAGCATTTATGTGAGACCTAGAAAGGATGGAGAACATTCAAGGAAGAAGAAAGCGGCTTGGTGAACTATGGGCATTGCAAAAGGGGGCACACTGAGTGTGTCCAACTTGGGGTACAATGTACACTCAGGATTGTCCTGGGAAGGGTTGTTGTGCATGTTGAGCAATTACTTCAGAGCATGTGGTATACATGTGTGCACTTGTGTTGAGCATTGTTTTGTTGAACCAACACTTGTGTAGAGTGCAATGGTGTGTTGTGTTCCAAAAGGAACTGTTTACTCCTAGATTGTTCCATAATGAGAGCCAATACCACTGACATCTTCATAGGGTGAGAGTGGCTTTTCCAAATGTTGCAATTTAGATAAGTATTGAAAACCATTGATTCTAAAATATATTGAGAATATTATATATATGATTTTGGTGTTAATCTATATGAATTATATAGATGTGTTATTCAATTTATTTTGTTAATTGTGTAATTTGGAATTCTTACTAAATTATCACACATTTCCTTTTGCATGGGTTATTCACATCTATTTTAATAATATTGCAACTTGTAAATTATCTTAACTATAATATTCAATCTATTAAATTCGCTGCTAATAATTAAATTTTGGGAGAATAGTGACATTACAGAAAAGGTGGTATTGTCATTCTTGTAAGCCAAATTGGGGTAAATACATTACCAACTCAGGATTGCCCCCTTGTAATAGATACTTATGGATAATTTTTGATAGGAATGACCAAAACTTTGGGATATGCTGAATTTATGCTCCTAATAATTACAAAGAGAGAATTGAGGTGTGGAAATGGCTTACTTTTGAGATGCCCAAAATGCCCTCGATCATCGAGGGTGACTTTACTGTAATTGAAAATAAGGAGGATAAGAATGGGAGATCCCCTTGGGCCTGGAAAGGTAACAAGCAATTCTATTGGCTTAGAATGATTTTTTTTTAAAAGTTGTTTTATCCAATGGAAGGAAAAAAAAGAAAAAAAAAATTGGTTTACATGGTGCAACAATTAGATGGATAACAATAGAATCTATTGTAGACTTGATAGATTTTATGCCCATGAAGATACATTATGTTTTGAAATTGCTACGCCCTTAATACTGGTGTACATTGGGTTATGAATAGTCGGCTTGTGGCTATCTTAACTCCTAATTAAGTCATATTATCATTATTATATTGTTATTTAGTTGATTAGGTCAACTAAATGAATAGGTATATATAGGAGGTTGTGAGTCTTATTTCATCATCATATTGTGAATTGTGTTCTCATTGGAGATATTTGGAGGTTTGCCCCCTTGAAGTGGCTTTTTATTCTCAATTATTATCAAGTATTTGCAGCATATTTCATATCATCTTCTTCTACTGTGCAAGTTATTTCCTTACAAGTGGTATTGGAGCATGATCTTGGCATTGTATAGGCAAGGTATTTTTTCAATATTGGACACAATTTTGGGAAGTGCATATCTTTTAGATTTTGGCAAATTTTTTTCTTCTGATTTTTAAAGGGTTTTTGAGGACCGTATTAAAGAATATACATTCCAGATTTAGAGGAATTGGAGCAGAATTGAGTGAATTATTGCAGAATTAGGGTTTCTACACAATTTTTGTGGAAAGTGCATATATCTCAAATCCTACTGAATTAGACCCCAAGTTTTAGTGGGTTTTTGAAGAAACAATAGAGGAGCCTATAGTCCAAAGTTTGGAGAAATTGAAGCAAAAATAAGCGAGCTATTGCAAAATTAGGGTTTCTGAAAAATTCACTCTCAAGGCTACAAATCTGCTAATTTCTTGAACTTTTTTTTGGGTAAGTTGTATTTTGGTCTTGGTAAGTTACAATAAAAGTTTCAAAGAATTTTATTTTCATTTGTGTGATTTATTTCAAAATTATTAGTTTCCATCATAATGAGCCTTGCAACAAGGGGCAAAAAGAATGTTGTCACATTGGGGAAGACTCTTGATAAGGATGAGGTAACAATAGAGGATATTAATCCTAATGAGGAAATCAGTAAGGTCAAGGAAGACATTTCCTCAATGAAGATGGATATTTGTGACCTAAGAAGAGATATATCAAACATATGAAGCATGTTAAGCGCTTATATGA
>VDFB02072347.1:0-11124 GCA_007258455.2 Sequoia sempervirens
CTAATCTTATCTTGAGCAACAAGATAGCTCAACAAGATAAGGATGACAATAATTAACCTATGAATTAAAATATTACCTAAGTAAAGTTATGCAAGTGTAATAATTAATTAATTACACTAACACTTTTTGGAAGTCTACTTATCCTTGAAGATCGTCTAACATTCATTAGAGTTTGTGGTATTTTTGTTGCTATTGTTGTAGAGCATGAAGAACCATTGGAACATTATTTTTTGGTGTATCATCCAACACTACATAATCATTTTTTTCTTCTCTTGCTGCTACAACTGATCTTGGTACAAAACTTTCTCATTGAATATGACATCCCTGCTTCTCACAATTTTTTTATTTTAAAAATCCCAAAGCCTATAACCAAATTCATCAATGCCATATCCAACAAACATACATTTCTTTGATTTTTCATCAAGCCTGATTCTATTTTTAGAATCTACATGTGCAAATGTTTCACAACAAAAGGTCTTGAGAAAATAATAACTCACCTTCTTACCTGTCCATGCTTCCTCTGGAATACCACAACCCAAAGGATTAGAAGGACCTATATTGATTAAATAAATAATAATGTTTACAGCCTCTTCCCACATGTTTAAAGGCATCCCAACATGCAATCTAATAGTTTGTGCATGCTCCATTATTGTTTTGTTCTTGCACTCAACCACTCCATTTTCCTATGGAGTCCTTGGAACCATTTTCTACCTACGAATACCATTAGAGGAACAATAGTCTTCAAGCTCTCTGTTGCAATACTCACCACCATTATCAAATCAGAGAAATTTTAACTTTTTACCTGTCTCATTCTCAGCCAAGCTTCTCCATATCTTAAAAGTTTCAAATACATCATATTTCTACATAAGTAAATAAATCCATACCTTCCTTGTTTCATCATCAATAAAAGTGACATAGTACCAAGAGCAACTGAGAGAAGATACTTGAACTAGTCTCCATACATTCGTATGCACAAGCTCCAATTTCTCATATATTTTTTTATTCCCATCCTTGAGAAAACTCTCTTTTGTTTTCCATACACACAACTTTCATAGAAATCTATATTAACACATTTCAGACCTAGTAAAACATTCTTTGAATGAAGTACTTTCATACCTTTTGCACTCATATTCCCAAGTCTATTATGCCACAATGTTGATTCAAAATCCATAGCAATTGTCTAATTTTCTGCTTGCTGAACTACAACAACTATTCCTGAACATTGATTTTTATCTGCAATGGCTAAAGTAGAAGGAACAGTATGACTTGTACAAAGATATAAGGTGCCTACTTTCACACCTTTGCTACCACTGAGGCACCTTTTGTAACCTTCCATTTTTATCACTAAATGTAACAACACAACCCTCATCATCTAGTTTCCCTACTAAAATTAAATTTCTTTTCAACTTTGGAATGTGCCTTACCTCACATAGTAGCCAATGATTCTCATTCTACAACTTAATCTTGATTCTTCCCTTTTCAACAATTTGACAGGGTTCATTATCTCCCAAATAAACCAACCCAAAATCCCCATTGGACGTAATCAAGAAAATAACTTCTATGGGGCGTAGCATGAAATGAAGCCCCTGAATCTAACACCCAAGAATCATCAACATTATCAAGGGAAAGAATCAAAGCATCCTCATCAGATTTATTACTTACCACATTTTCCTCTTTATTGCCTTCCTTTTTGTCTCCTTTATTTTTTAGACCAATAATCTTTCTTTAAATGACTCGCTTACCATAGTACCAACAATCCCTCTTATCTCTAGATTGGGACCTTTTTCCTTTGATTTTCCTCATGACTTCCCATGATTCTAGAATTGTTTCCTTGGGTCCTTTGTTCTTTACTTTCTACATTCAAAACACTTCCTGATGTGGAGGTTCCACCTAAAGTTTTTCCTATGAATTTCCGGCTCCAAAATAGCACCAACAACATCAAAATTTTAATGTATTGAACCAAAATAGAATTTAGCAGCCATTACCAAGCTATTCAACTTTCTACAGAGAAAGCAGAATCAAAAGAGCCTAACTTCTTCATCAAAGTTTACATTTACAAGAAGTGATCAACTATAGAGATATATTACCTTCCTCCTCATGGCCTTACTCACCATTTATTGAATGCAAAAGGAAAGTACTTGAAGCAATATCTAAGATTACCTATTGGAAGTGCAAGTATGAAATGATCCAGACAGGGCAAGAGGAACTAAAGAAAAAATTGAAAAGTATAATATTTGAAATAGCATCAAAACTGGTGTGTAAGAGGTTCAATGATATGTTTAACCTTGCAAACAAAGTTTGGGTTATCCATGATAAGACATATGCAGCTTTACAAGAAAACAATAGATTATGATAGAATGAAGGAGGTGAAACTACACATAAAGGAGAAGAAAGGTGATAAAAAAAAGTGTAATTCAAGAATATCAAAAGCTTTTGAACACACATGACAACTTCCATAACATACTGACACAATAATTGAGTGACTTCAGCCAGTCACTAAGTATGGCTCTGTCGAATTTCTTTGAGGAAACAGACTTAAAAGATCAGGATGTATGGAAGGATGAGATAGCTCAGTATTTGTCGATGGCCCTTGATTAATGATGAAGATGAGGTGCTTGAAAAAACACATGTGAAGCTAGGACAAATATTTGAGCTTGAGTATGCAATGAAATATATCATTTAAACAATGCAAAAACTTATGCAAAGACATGATATATCGAGCATGTGCCAAAAATTAATTTATTCATTGCAAGGGTCAAGTAAGGAGAGACAAGGTATCAAAGTTTGGCAGTTGTGGGTGCATTATCATGGAGCATGAGCCTTGAACTTGTCTTAGATGATCATAGGTGCTTGCTGGAGACTAACAGATCATGATGCATCCATTGAAAAATTACTATTTTTTTATGTTTATGCTAATCAAGTTTTAGTTATCAAATGACATACCTTTTTGTAATGGGTTTGTAGCTTGTTGCTTCCCATATAAAAAGGGAAACCAAGGCCCAATTTTGAATAATCATTATCATCATCATCAATAGTAGTAGATAGGTTGCATTAGTATAGCATATTGCATCCATCCATTTCTATATCTCATAAAATTTTGCTATTAATGTACATCTTTTGAAGCAATAGAATGGAGAAGACTTTTCATAATCAATGATCTATTTACAGTGTTCAAATTT
The DNA here is from genome assembly GCA_007258455.2 of Sequoia sempervirens. Classification (NCBI taxonomy): domain Eukaryota; kingdom Viridiplantae; phylum Streptophyta; class Pinopsida; order Cupressales; family Cupressaceae; genus Sequoia; species Sequoia sempervirens. The sequence continues at coordinate 3,180 of VDFB02072347.1, forward strand.
TGCGTTAATATTCATTCTTATATGTTCTTGTGTTGTCTCCAAAGTGGTTCTCTTAAGTTATTCAAATTTATACAATTTGTCAAGACACATTTGTTGTTCATGTGTGATTATCTTGATTGGGTTCTGGTTAGAGTGAATTAAAATCCTTTCAAGTAACTTATTTCAATTGGTTCCTGCCAGGGATTAAAATCTTTCTAAGGTGGTTATTCTGATTGTTTTCCCTCAAGCTAAGAATTAAAAATCCTTTCATGATATCACAGTAATTTGGGGGAATAACACTAGTATTCATAAAGAAGAGTACAATAACTGACAAACCTACACGTTTGTACAAGGTAGAAACATCTAAAGTGCCCAACAAGTTAGAGTTAAGCTGAGGAATAGATCTACCTATCTAACATATCTGTCTCCATCATCATCATCCACCCCTCGACTCCATTCACCCAATAAGATTAGGCACTAGTCAAATTTAGAACATTTTATACAAACTCTCCTTATACACCTGATTCTTGAAACATCTACAATAGGAACTAGTCATCAAGCTTTGCATCTACCTCACACCCATGTTCCATTGTGAGTAGATTTCCCAAATTAGAGATCATATTCAAACCTTCAAATCTGCCTTATCATTTAGGTACACCCGCCTAGGTCTAGCAGAGCCTAAAAAGAAGGGGGTTATCAATCATATTTGCCCTGTTCATTAGCCATAAATGTATTAAGAGATTTGCACCCTCTTAAGGTTCAAAACCTACATTTTTGAGACCTAACTAGATCAATTCCATTAAATTGGCTAAGGGAATTTTTTTAACTAAGGTGAATAATATACAAGTTGATGCTATATCTTACTTCAATTATTTGTTGGTTTCTAATGGTGCCTCTAATTGATTGGATATTGCAAGCCTACTTGAAAAAATGCATGTTTTATATCCAATGGGGACAACACAACTATTATGGTACCTATTTTTTATGATGAGGTCAAATTAGTGGCCTTCTAATTACACCTTGTTAAGGCTCTTTACTTGGTTGGATTCCCAACATGCTTTTATCAAATTTTTTAGGGAATTATCAACCATGATGTGTGGAATATAGTAGAGGATTTAAGGAAGTATTATATCAATCTCACCCTAAAGAAACATATGTGTGAATATTTCACTAACTTATTCCCTATATTCTTTTGAACCTAATATCCTCCACATAGCAAATAAAAGATGCATGGTCATCAAATTGTACATATGTAAGGTGAATATCCAAGTTATTTGGTTATTTTTAATGAGGATAATAAGGAAATTTTTATTTGGCTAGTCTTTCTTAGAGTGGGTCTCTAGTGTCTTCTCCACCCCTACTTCTTTGTAATAGTTCATACAAACCCTTTTGGTTTATCTTAGAGTGTGTGAGGTATAAGGAAAGGAGACCCCTTGTCTTCTTTCCTCTTTATGCTCATGGTAGAGCTAGTAGTACAAGCCACAAAAGTAAAGGCAACACAAGGTCAACAATGTGGTGTGTAGATTATACAAAATTTGTCCTCATAACCCATCAATAATTTATGAATGACACAATCCTATATGGAGATATCAAAACTAAGAAAGTGCACTTGATTAAGGCCACCTTGGATCCCTATAATGGTTTTTTTAGGTAAAAGGCATATAGCCTATTTATTATATTATAATAAATTTAATAATTACAAGAAAAAGCAAAAATAATAGCAATAACTAGCAAATTTTGTTGGTGATTACAATGATAGTGCAAATATTTATCACACTAGCTTATTAAGCCACCAAAAATATAATGCACCAAGCACCCTTTTGCCTGTTGTGTATGTCACGACATAAGAAGCAAGTATGAACACCAATGGTTGAGTCTTCTTCAAACATGTCAGGGTTTGGCCATTGGCCTTACCCTACACCTTTAACCATCCTTGACACCATTTCAAGCCAATACTCTACCCACCAAAACATTTAACCATGAAGCATCCACTTTGCACTAAGTTGTTAGATGTCGGGGATCACCCTAACACCTTACCGGATACTTGTCATTCAACATGATGTAATCCATCCTCACAAACTACAAAGCCTAAACTTTACATTCACAATACTAAACATCTTTAGCCCTTTTGGGCATCAACCTTCAGAGTACCAACTTATCGCTTCCTTCCCTTCATGTTAAGGTATAAACCTTAGCACCAACCTACGATGCCCGAAGCCAACCTTACTTTTGAAACATTTAACCACAAAGAAACAACTTTGCACTAAGTTGTCAAAGTTTAGGGTTCAACCATACACTTTACCAAAAAAAATTCTTACAACATGACGAAAGTCATCCTCATAAACTATGAAGCCTAATCTTTTCTTATGCAAAACTAAACATCTTTAACCCTTTCAGGCGTCGATCTCTGGAGATCTAGCTTACCACTTCCTTCCCTTCATGTTAAGGCATAACCCTTCCCACTGAACCATGATGCCCATAGACATCCTTACCTTTGAAACATTTAACCACGAAGCACACTTAGCTGATGGAGTTTGGGGTTCGACCTTACACCTCACCAAATACTTTCCTTTTCAACATGACTTAAACCAACCTCTTGAACTATGAAGCCTGAACTTTTCTTACATGATACTAAGCAACTTTAACCCTTTCGGGAACTTCAGCCTTCGGAGATCAATCTTACCACTTCCTTCCCTTCATATAAGGCATAAACCTTAACAATGAGTTGTAATTCCTGAAGCCACCTTTCCATAACCTTGATGCAAATCCATAAACATATAAACCATGTTGGGAGTTGGGGCCAAGGATTCTTCTTACTCCAACTTTAACTTTTCAGGCGTCAACCTATGGAGATCCTTCTTACCGCTTCCCTCATAAATATTTACAATTTTAATATTTATTTATTTCACATACACAAGAAGTGCAAAGGTGGATTATGAATCTTCTTGGTTTCAATATATTAGATTCATTCTCATTAAGTATCTTGGTGTACTATTATTCAAAGACACTATCCAAATAAGTATTTGAGAAGATACAATTGGGGCTTACAAAATCAAATATGAATCATGGAAGGGTAGATGCTAACATTAGTAGGAAATATTATAATAATTAAAGCAATGATCTTTGGGATCTTGATTTATAGGATGTCCTACATTCAACTTAAAAGGACGGTTGTGTTGATCTTGAATGGGACTATGAAGAAAATACTTTGGGAAGGATCTAAAAAATGAAGAGGATTTTGTTGATTAATTGGAACATGGTAAGCAGGTGAAAGGCTAATGGTGAATCAAGAATAAAATCTCTTTCAAAGAAAACATATTATAATAACAACTATTGATTTGGAAAATGTGTGTTAATCCAAACTATTTTAAGATCCAAATTATATAGTAAAAAATATCTCAATTTGAGGGACTTAGCCTAAATTCTCACTACTACTAATCTACCTAATGGATCACATATTTATAACTTATTTCTATCTTATAGGCCCCTCACAATTGACTGCACCTTGCATGGGTGATTAATAATGGTAAAGGTGCAAATTTTTGGATGGAATCATATAATGGTCTCCCACCTCTCTCAAACATGCCTAAATTAAGCAAATGTAAGGAGATCATAAAAAATGTGTGGGGAAAAAATGTAATCAATTAATAGTGGTTTCTAATTAGAACATTTGAGACTAAATAGGGCTAGAAAGACTATAAAAATACTCCTCTCACACCTTCAAAGATGATTATAATCACATAAGAACTCAATAATTGAGTGGTCTAAATATCTCAAAAAAAGGATCAAATTATTTGGAGCAAGGAAAATTTTGGCTACTCCATAGTCAAGTTAGGTTATCTAATCCAAAGTGCTCTCCATAAAATAAATCATGGATACTTAACCTATGATGGGGGTAAAATTATCTCCCTAAGCTAGTACATTTACCTAGGCAACTTTACAAAAACAAATCCTTACAGACGATAAGCTTTTCTAGATTGGAATTGAATTCCTACTAAGATGTTTGCTCTATAAGGATATAGAAGAGCTAATTAAATTGTTTAATTTTGAAATTTAAATATGCAAGCACATGTTCGTGATTGATTTGTGATTATTTGGGTTGGTTGGGTGGTCTCTAATTGGATATCTTGGATCATTTTCAAATTGGTCACAACTTCACAATAATTCTATTTGGGCTATGCTATGGATTTTCACCCTGTCTATGATGGTTTAAAATTTATGGAAGGAGAAAAAAGGATAATTTTTAATGAAAATAAGATAGTGGTGGAGGAGGTGACAAAGAAGATATAGATTGGCGTAAGTGATTTCATCTCCACCAAGAAAATATCTTCAAATAATCGATCTAGTTTGTTCACATAGTGGGATGATTAGATAATGAGAAAATTAAAATCACTAAATCTCTCTATTGTTTTTTCTTCTTGACTAAGTCTCTAGGTCAATCAATAGATAAGAGGAAGAATGCAAAGTGGATGGACCCTCCTATTGGCACTTAAGCTCAATCTTGATGGGGCTTCACAAGGTAATCCTAGGGCCTCTAGTGTCTCATGTATTATTAGGATGATTTGGGAATCCTCATATGGGAATTGCCAAAAAAATCACATCTCAAAACCAAAAACAAGGCATAAATAAAAGCACTATATGAAGGTTTGAAGTTATGTGTGTAGAATATAACATCATTGTCATTAGTATCAAAGGGGACTCTCAATTGCATCAATATCATTTGTAGTAGGAAACCTACAAATTGGAAGTTAAATAAGAGAATCAAACATATAGAAGCCATCTATAATAAGATGCACAATTACTCCATCAAGCACATCTACCAAGAATAAAGTATGGTAGTTGACTCTTTGACTACTCATGTGATCAAGCAAGAAGAATAATCTTATTGGATCATAAGGAAACTTGGAGACATATTCAAGGGATCACATAGTCTAACCTCATATGTTGGATTCTTAATGTAAATGATGGGAAGATACTATATTTCCATGAGCTTTACCATGTCCTTCTACCATTACAATGTGGAATGTGATTCCTCACAAAGATTTTTTGGTCATCTCCAACCATGAATGTATCTCCTAAGTTCTATTTCAATATTATATGTGTACCAGTATATTTAAATTAGTAATGGCTCAAAGGCTTACTCTAAATGGTTTTCCCTATGAGTGTAATATGAAATTATTTCTACCTAGATACACCAACTCTTCTAAATTTAATTTCCTCTTGAAAATAGCATAATAAAACATGTTATTGGCTCCAACTTGCTAGAGAGAGGACACATTCATGATAGCTTGATCTTGGAGGTGTTCCTAATGAAAATCATTGATATTCAAGGGTATAATATGTAGGGAAAGTTAGTAGCAAACAAATTCATTGAGAACTTATGGCATGGTTGTGATGAAGGAAATATTAGAGTATAACTGTGGAATTACTATGGGTGAGTTGGAAGGAGTTTTCAATATGAACTTACTTTAGGATAATAGTTTATTTTAGGAATGTATTCAACTACTTTGGACTAGTCTCATAAAATGCAACATGGGGAACTTTAAGGGTTCTTGAATTAAGTCTTTCCTTGGGTAAAATCTTAGATTCGTGTCACACTTTTAGCCAATAAAATAATTTTGAATGATTTTTTTTTCCCTAAATGGTTATGGGTGAAAGGGTTTCACTTGAAACTATTGGCACCTAAATGACAATTTTTTTCAAGTAAAACACTTTCACCTAAAACTATTAAACATATATATTTTAATTATAAAAATCAAACCAAGTTGAATTTTCATGCAAGGTTTGGAGCGAAACAATTTCACCCAAAACTACCTATGTGGTAGCTTAATCCATCCATTTTTCCAAACATGGGCATTTTCGTGAAAATCTAAAAGTACCCTTTTGTAGAGCTTGGAGTCTAGAACCCAATTTTTTTGATATTTTAATTATTTTTTGCTATTTTTTTATTTAAAAATATTGTAATTAGTTTATAATACTCAAATATGAGGCTAATTATTATTTTTTAAATATTTAAATTTTTAAAAATACATTCAATGTACTAGAGGGGGGAATCTTCTCTAAAAGGATATAGTATTTTTAAATGATAAAAAATTGAACAAAAGTTGACATCCCATGAAAACTCTAACATTTTGATTAAGCTTGACTTAAAAAATTTATTAAAAAATAAATAATCATAAAAAAATCATGCATTCTATTTTTAAGTTATCTATGTGGAAAATAATCAAAGTGAAAAAATTGGTCTCTTTTTTCAACATATTATCAACCTCACTCTATTAAAAATATTTCAGCAATTTAAAATTCTGCTCTCAAATTTATAAAAAAATATACCCAACTAATTTTTAACACTTATAAATATAAATATAAATTAAACTATCTAAATTTTGTTAGTTTACATCATTGTAAAATTCAAAATATAAATGGCAATTTTAGGTGGTCCAAGTTGAAACCAAGAGTCACAACAAAAGTATTCCACACTAACACACCCACTAGACACAAGGGCCACTCAATTAACCTCACAAAATTTCTAAATCATTTTTTATGTTGAATCTTTTAATTACTTCTACGCTAACACACCCACTAGACACAAGGGCCACTCAATTAACCTCACAAAATTTCTAAATCCTTTTTTTATGTTGGATCTTTTAATTACTTTTACGCTAACACACCCACTAGACACAAGGGCCACTCAATTAAAACCTCACAAAATTTCTAAAACCAAGAGTCACAATTAAAGTATTCCACACTAACACACCCACTAGACACATGGGCCACTCAATTAACCTCACAGAATTTCTAAAACCTTTTTTATGTTGGATCTTTTAATTACTTCTCAATGATCAAACAATAAATAACAATTTGACACCTCATCCCTAAAAAAGGTGGTAAATAGTTGTCCCATTTTTATTGCCCAAAATTTATTTTTGACTATTGAGCTCATAATATTTAAGGATTGCTCTATTATAAACTCTGATCAAAAAGCTTGTTGGTTTGTCATATCCAACCTTCTTAAACAAGGTGACTACATTGTCCACTCTCATATTATCTTCATAGTTGATATGAATATTACTATACACTCCACTCTCATAACATCTCCATGCTCGATACAAATATTACTATCGTCATTCTTGTATTATCTTCATTCTTAATACAAATATTACTATATACTATACACTCCATGATATAACGCCACTCTATCTATAATGCTCCAATAACTCCAAAAGACAAAAGGAAAAGTACAAGATTTTATTTCTCTACCATTACAATGATTAAAGATTTTTTTAGTCTGGATATTCATAGGAATCCAACTCAACCGAAGTCTTCACCTTACCAGGTAATGCTGTGTCCACCAATCGATCTAGCTCAGCCTTATCCAGTGCTCCTGGTTCTCCACTGGTTTATGTGTTTCAATTTCAATCTTTCGTACTCTACATGACCTGCACTTTTCAAGATGTGTCCATTATTAATCACCTGTATACAGAAATTTGGAAAGCTTGAGAGCACTTAAATTGTTCCCTGGATTTTTGAGCCCCACATAAAACAACCATGAAAAGGATATGTTGGGCCCATCCATGTCAACCTTGGGAAGAAGGGAAGTAAAGCACCAAAGCATGTGGTAGGGCCATCTTAAGTGCAGATTAGGTAGTATTGTTGTCTTTACTGCTACTCCATTCACACCATAACCCCAACATACACCATAATTCTCAGAGCTTGCTTACATCAAGCTAATGATTAACTTACTGCAACTAAAATGAAAGAGATTGGCAGAATGACAGTTGATCAAAGTACTTGACATTAGATCAATGAAGTTTGTGAGAGGCCCACAAGGCCCACAAATCCAAAAAGACAGTAAGCTTGCTTCAATTAAATATTGTATTTAAAAATCATTATGGCCCCAATTTTGTAAAGGGAAGAAATTGCTGGATAAATGTAGATTGGATAAGTGACTGTGGAGTGGCAGTAAGTT
>VDFB02072348.1:0-91908 GCA_007258455.2 Sequoia sempervirens
GTGAGTGATACAAGTTGATAGGATACTATGGATTCATTGATATGTGGGATAGCTTCCTAATTGATATCTTTAACTTGATTTTGTGAAATATTTGATTTTGATGGTTCTTCAAAAGATATCAGTGCTTCAAAGTGAATGCAAAAACCTTCTTCATGGTTATCTTCTGAAATTTCACCATAAAGTCCCATGAATTCGGCTATAGCTTGATCATTTGCAAATATGTCTAGAGTAGGAGACTCTTATTTTGGAGGAAGATCATCTATGTGTCTAGTGTAATCAAGTGTCCTATCTACAGAAGTAGAGGTGATTGGAATATGTATTGGGTCAATGTTACTTTTTGAATCATGAATGAAATTGAAAGGAATAATGGGATCTTGATCAAGGATAGGATGAGATTGCAAGATTTGAATAACTTGATCTTGATTAGTTTCATGACTTCTTCTTGATGCTTTGTATTTTGTTCTTGACATAGAATGGGCTCTGATAATGTGGCATGAATAAGGGGATCTTGGATGGCTACAAAATGTTGGGATGGTGGTAATGGAATTTGAATAGGAATATCTAGAGTGGGTGACAAGATGGATGGGATACAAAATGGTATTTGGTTTAGAATTTTATGATTATGGATTGAATATGTATCAAACATTGGATTATCTATCGTGGATATCCCTTGGGGAAAATCATGGAAGGTGTTATTTGTGGATGCTTTGGTTGATGGGCATGATGTAGGTTGTTGTTGCAAAGGTTCTAATGATGAAGGAATGGAAAGAGAGATGGATTCTTCTTGTGGGAACACTTCTTCAAGACATCCTATCATGAAGTCAAATGAGGTGGAGATGTTATGGCCATTCCTAGACATAGGTAACTGGTTTTGATCTTGCTTGGGAAAATTATCTTGATACATTCCTAATTTCTCATCACGTGAGCTATAGATATTGTCAATGTGATTATTATTGGAGGGGTTGGGATCTTAGAGAGGAATCTCTTGAGTTAGCTTAATATGAGATGGAGGACATGATGGTGGAGGGTTGGATGATGTATGATTAGCCTTATGATGGGATTGTCTAAATTTGTTTTCATGTTGAAGTTGAGCATTCCTTGCTATACTTCCTAAGAGATTATTGGAAAATGAGGTTTTATTGAATGGTTTTATGGATTGAGATGGAGTGGATTGCAATGGATTAGTGGATGATGGATTAGAATAGGATGCAAAGGAAATAATAATTTATTGGTTTGGTGATGGGGATGAAAATTTAGGATATGCATGGGAGGTAGGGATTTGCAATATGGCTTGGTGTCGAGGAATTATTTGGATGAAAGATTGGTTTCCCTCATCAAGGTTAGAATAAGGATGAATAATGGATGTTGATTGAGGATTAATTTTTATATCTTTTGTTAATTGGTTGTTGATATTGAGGATAAATGAATGGATGACTAGATTGTTGGTAAGAGGGGTAGATAGGTTGTTGACTTGAGACTGTGGTTGATTGATATTGAGGATCGATGAATGGGTTACTAAGAATTGATTGGTATTCATCTTGACTATGAAGAAGATCAAGGTAAAATGAAGACATGGTTGTGAGTTTGGATTAGGATGGATAATGGGTTGGTTTGACAAATGTGGTTTATTTGACAGATGCGTTCTACTAGTTTTTTGACCTAAAATCTAAGGTTTGTAAGTGAATTTTTATTTTGGAAAATTTTAATTTTAGGACAAAAAATATAATGCTCATAATACAAAATTTTTTGTTGACTCTTCGACACTTGGGTAAAAGTCTTAAGGACCAAATCCCTAATGGTTCTACTGGTAAGAACAAGAAAATGCAGTATAAGTACAACTTAATTATTCAGGTGGGTGTGTAAATTTGTCATACGCCCACCTCACAGTAAAGTGATAAATACTTTAAAAGGTTGGATAGTTAAACAATTATAAATAATTGTTCAATACCTTTCTATACGAGAGTGGATAAATAGAAGTCACAATGGCACGAGCACACCTTCTTTCTCTCCTAGAGAGGCTATTGCTAGCAACCCAAAAAGATTCTATCTCAACTCAAGGGAGGACATGGTGAGTAACTTTAAGCATTGATACTTGTACCTTGCACCACTTCAAATTACAACCAAAAAGAACTTTATGCTTCTAAAACAATTGATTCGTAGTGGAGGTACTCCATAAACATGACCACCTATGCAAGCTTAAGATCAAAATCTCAAATCCTCACATCCAAAATCACTTGGAAAGTCATGAGTGGATTGAGCTCAACTTTCATTTTTTTCCCCTTATATAGCTCGTCAGAAAAAAAAGTGCATGAGGTCGAACCCTAGGGTGTACTCTCAGGCAGGTCTCCTATTGAAAATAAAAAGAGAAAGTTTAAGTATTTCTATTTCTCATCACCCAGGATTCACACGTAGCACAAGGGGAGAGGATACATAGAAAACACACTTTCAGTGACAAGACTGACTCACATGTGTGCAAGCGCACAAGACACAGTAGACAATAGTTCTTTTTAGGATACTCCAATGTAAATGTGAGTTCAATTTTATCTAGAATTGAAATGCACTTTGTCTTCATTTTTAAAACCCAAATTCAAAGATGACAGTTGTAGGTAAATTTTAATGTACCAAATGAAATGTTCAACTTATGGGTTCTTTTTAATGCACCAAAATCAAATGTTCAAGATAGGGTTCTTTTTAATACACCAAAATCAAATGTTCAAGATAGGGTTCTTTTTAATGCACCACAATCAAATGTTCAAGACAGGGTTCTTTTTAATGCACCAAAATTAAATGTTCAAGATATGGTTCTTTTAAATGCACCAAAATTAAATGTTAGACTTCTCCCAAATGATCGCCACACAACTACAAACAAAAGTTAGTAGCAGAAAAACCAAAAGAAACAACTACTTTACTAAAAATAGAAAGAAAACAACATATTTGTTTTTACCTTTTTGTAAACACAGGTACGACTCTACAAATAAAGGCGTTTCTCTATAGAAAAAAGTGCCACTCTGTGGACAAAAGCGCCACAAAATCTTGAAACAACCAAAAATCACATTTTTTTACGTTTAGAATGCAATTTTGCACCAAAATATGAGGTATAATATATGAAATTTTATCCCTTGGCCCTTCCAAACACAACGGCGATGTTTATTTTTCCTCAAAAGACTCCTAAAAATTTATTTTCAAAATATCTTAAAAGTAGATAGAAAATACTATAAACTTGCAAACAACAAGGTTAATACAAAAGGTTATTACGTTCATGTCAAGTTCACCAAATTCTCGATCAAAAAATTGAGATTAATCATAGAAGAGGTAATGAATTAACATAGTAACCACAAAACTGCTATTCAAAACCAAGCACAATTTGAATCATCCAATAGAGTACAATCAAAACAAAGAATTGAATTAATAAAACATTACAATTACCTTCATCATGTCAATGTGATTTACCTCCATTGTTCTCCTTTACTTTGATTTTCTCTCAAATTTGGTATGCACTTCTTTGCTTCAAGCTAAAGTGTATGAAAGAGATCAATGTAATAAAAATGACAAACTTTGTGGTTAGCCCTCAATGAGATGTGAGGGTTGCTCTAATAAAATTGTCTTATTTGAATGAATGATCAAGATTAAGAGGAAAAAGATCAAGATCAAGGTCAAGAATCTTTGAGATGAATTGATGAATGAGTTAATTGACTAGACAATTGGTTGTAGGATTTCATTTAACTGTTTGCATGGAGAATTGATTAAGAGAAGGGATTTGATTGCCTCGTTAACTCTCAATGAGTGGGAGTGAAACTGATTTAATTGATCAATGAAGTGGAATTGATTATCTAGTTGACTAGAAGAGATTGGTCATTAAGTTTGAGGGAATTATGCATGAAATAATAATCAATTATTTGAGGAATGTGCAAGTGAAGATTAAATAAATAAAACATTTATTTATTCATAATGAATGGATAATGTTGAGATGAAATAGGATAATTAAATAATTATTTAATTTAATTTTTTTTAGACTACAAGAATCGGTTGGATATCTATCCCCCTATAAATTGCAGTGCGCTTGGTAAAAAAAATTCATGTAACCAATGGCACTAGTGCTGGCGTGATATGCCCTTCGGTACCATGAGTTTGGGGGGAGACTAGACCTCGTGACCTCTTGCCTGCAATAGGATGCTTTAGCCAATTGAGCTAGGCCCCTTGCCCCAAATAATTATTTAATCTTAGAAGTGTGGAAAGTGGATAATTAAATATTAATTATTTAATTTTAGAAGGGATAATAGATGATTAATTAAATAATAATTTATTTAATTAACTTAGAAGAATAAAGATAATTAAAGACACAAATTAATCAAGATAAATAGGAGTTAAAGACTTAATTAAATAAATAAGATTTATTTAATTAATTAAGAAGATCACTAGGAGATAAAGACAATTAAATAAATAGGATTTATTTTTTTAATTGAGAAGACTAATGATAAAATGAGTTAATTAAATAACATAAAATTATTTAATTAATAGAAAAATATGCATTAGTGATAATAATTAAATAATTGAAACATTATTTAATCATTAAGAAATGATGATGATTGGTGCTAAAATATTACTCGCAGGCTAGGACAATTTAAGGTATCTACAATAACCAATGAATGGATGTCTATGTTTTGCTTCTTTTCACCAAGTAGCTTGCCTTTGATGATGAGCCAAATGATAAGTATTGGGGTAGGATAAGTCATTGAGCATAGCAAAGTATGATATGCATCTAAAGACAATTCCTTCATAATTAACATGTTGCTTTAATTACCTTGTTGTACCCATACAAAAAATTCATATGATGAAACATTTCAAGCTAAAATCCTATTTTTTAGTCAATATATAGTCATTTTTCAAGATTGTCTTGTTCATCTATATATTTTTTTGTCTCTAATTTGTGATCTTCCAATGACAAGAAATGAAAGTTTTTAGAATATAGACTAATGTACAAAATAAAGATTAGTTAATGAAGAAGATATATGCCAACGAAATGGTGAGTCCCATGTAAAAATGAAAAAAAAAATATAGACTTTGATATGGATTCTATCCCCAACTCTTGGAAATACCAATCCTATGAATTTGATTCAACAAAATCAATAGACAACTAATGAGTTCCATTTTCTCTACAAATTCCATGACATGCAACAACACATGGTTGCTCAGTCTAGAGACCAATATAAAGCAATGAAGGCAACTAAAGCCAAGTTGAGGAGGCCAAATCATTTACAACAACAAAAATACTAGTAAGAAATCATTGACAAAAAACCGTTTTGTTTCTTGCACTTCTCAAATATGAACAATATCTACCAAAGCCAACGACTTCAAGACTCTATGGTTGAGAAACAAGATTTAAGAATAAATTTCTATGTGAAGATGCATAGTTCCTTTGCATGCTTGGGTTTTAACTAATATAAACAAATAGATCTTACACAAAGGCCACATGATGTATTACATGGATATTTGATATATCATGTTTGAAGCAAGAAATTTATTATCAACAATTTAGTGTAACATCTTTGAGATCAATTTGGTAGAAACCGCAATTGTAGAAAGTTTATTTAAATTAAAAATCATGTACAACATATAGGAACAAAAAACACGAGTAAAAATAATTGTGCACAATAAATTGAAAAACAATTAGGGTAAGAATCTTATGAAGCATACCATTCATGTAAAAGGATTTTAATACCAAATATTTTGACACACTTTCTAGGTGGAATTGCCCCTACGAGACTCTACCAAATCTCTTAGTCAAACATTTAAATTGTTAGAATTTAGTACATGACATAAAATAGTTAATAGTTAAATAAATTAATTAACATGCTATAGTTAATTTAATAAATAATGTGGTTTTGGTAGTTATATTCCCGTAAATAGCTTCATATGGGATTATGGCCTTTTAAAGGCAATAAAATGTAATAGTTTGGGGTGTAATGTAAATGACCGAATTTTATTTCAAGAGCAATCTTGTCTTTCCTCTCTCATTTCAATATGGTATCAGAGTAGGCTTGATTGACCTCTCTGTTTTCCTTCCATTCATTTGTCTTTCATCTAAAGCGGTTCATTCAAGGGCCAAGCAGTGCATACCACATGTAACAACCATTGATGTCTGTCCACCATTCTTTCATTTTTTCAACAGAGGAGCAGTGTAGACCACGTGCAAATCTGTGGCATTCATCACTCGTTTGCATTTATTCTTTATTTCCATCTTGGTCACTCCTTCCATTGTTTTTCTCCATTATGTTCATGTTCATATTCAAAATTTGAAAAATAAAAAAAATATCATTCCGTGTTTTATGCTGCCAGTCATTTTTGTGGATTTCACTGTGGCTTTACTTTGTTGATTTCACTGTGGTGTTTTGCCAAGATCACACAACATAGATAAATTGTGTCCACTTGTTTTGGCATTTGAGTTTGCACAAAATAGGCGTGAGGTTGAGAGGATGAGAGAGTTCAATCTGTACACAATAAGAGGAGGAGAGAGTTTGCAAGAGGAGAAAGTGGACACTGCAAAGAGGATAGGCAGTGAAAGGAAACAATGGTGTAGGGGCACCATGTTGGTCCATCTTGTAAATATGGTCAATTTTGGTCCTGTGATAGGTTTAGGGTAATTTGAGTTTTTTGTTGATGCAATAAGGTCATAATAGACCATTATTCATGTTAGTTGATTCATTTTGAGACAATGTTGTTAATGTTGCAATTTATGCAAATGTTGTCATATAAAAATTGCAAAAATGCAAGTTTGAGGAAGATCAACGGTCATGCAACTCAAAAGTTGGTTTTTTTGGTCATGTTAGTTTGTTTTAGGAGGGAAATTTTTTAAATATGCTTGTAGAACCTCGAGGGAGAGGTTGGATATTGTATGTGAAGATTGAACAATAAGAATTCCCTATTTTCCATAAAAAATTCAGTGTTTTTCAATCAATCTTGCTGCTATAGAGAACTTACATGGCTTGTATGGCTTGATGGTGACTCCAAAATGATTTGAATTGTTCCATGAGTGCTTTAGCTATCATTTGGAATTTATTTGAGGCATTTTCATTGAGGTTGAAGAGTTTTATTGAGTTTTTTCTGTAGGCGGGTTTGTAACTCAAAAATTGGGGTTTTGAGATTATAAAATGGGAATTTGAGCCATTCCACCTGGTGTAATTGGTTTAAACTTGATGGAATGGTACTCTTAGATGTAGGTTTTGATTTAATGTAGTTGGCATTAGTAGGGAAGGTGAAATAAAGGGTTTGGAGTGATGCCCTAGTTGCCAATTTCATGTGTTTTTGGCCTAATTTGGTGGTTAAAGGTTAGGAATGGTTGAAAACTCTTGGGGTGGTGATTTTTGAAGGTTTATTGAGCATGTGCGGGCCTAATGTGAGATTTTTGTAACTAGTAAAAAATGAAGGTTTTGTGGTTGGGTATCTTTGAAGGCGTTTCTATCAACAAAAGTTGTTGATTATAAGCATTTATAACCTGTTGAGAGTAGTGGGATAGATTTTGGAGGTCCGGAAGAAGAATTTTGTAGAGTGGCTTTGGAAAATAGGGCTAATTGAGCCCCTGTTCAGTGTACCAGTCCATTTTAGGGATTGATGTTCCAAAGTAAGTATATAATATTTTAAGATGTGTTAAAGAAGATGATATTAGGTGTTTGAAACAACTTTTGGTTTCTGGGTTTGAGGAATGTTCTGAGTTGTGCTTAGAAACACTAATTGCATGGCTACAAGAAGAGTTGGAGGGAATTGAGGAAATGTGCCAAGATAGGGTTTTGGAGAATGGAAAATTGTTGGAAACACTTTGAATTATGTTTGTTGAAGGTTTTTCTCCCTACTCTACATCAAGTGCTATTAAAGCATAGGCATTAGATCTTGTGAAGGTGAAATGTTATAGTTTGAAGAGTGAAAGGTTGAAAGTTAAAAAAGAGAAAATGCCTCCTAAAGGTAGTGTAGTACTTGCAAGGGAGATAAAGATGTTGAAAGAGTCACAAGAAGCAATCTTAGCCATATTTGTGGCAATGGAGACACAAAAAAGAAGAGGAAAGGCCATTGAAGAGGAAAGTGACTGAGAAGAAGAGGTAGAGGGTGAGGAATGATGCAATGTTGGAAGGAAAATAAGATGAAATGGTGTCAAAAAGTTTTTAAGAGAAGGTCAAGGATGAATTGATTGTGGAAAAGCAAGATTGCTTAGAAAAGCATGATGAGATCATGGTAGGGAAAATGCTTTGTGCTTTGATTGGAAAAAAGGCTAGAGGGAAATCAAATACTATTAGAACAGTGGTTTGTAAGTTTGATAAGACAGTGATACTTGAGGTAGAGAACTTGGGAAAAGAAATGAAAGAAAAAGGTGAGATGAATCAAGGCGAAAGGAAAAGGAAAGTAAATGATTTCAAGAGTGCAAAAAGAGTAAAGCAGAGTGAAGTAAAAGAAAAAGATGGTAAAGGAATGTTTACAGGTGTGAAGGAAATTATGATAAGGGAAAGATGAGGGAACATTCAACAGGTCAGTTGGTGAGGATGGAGCATAATCTAAGTGGCAAGAAGTCTACAAATGCAAAGCACAATGCAAGTTTTCAGTTTTTGAATCAAAGGACAAGTTTACCAAAAAATAGAGCATTTAAGGATCAAGGAGATGATGTGAAGAAGCATTTTTTGATGCAACTCAGTCCTCAAAGGGACTTGAGGTATTTTTTAGGCCGGGTGTATGGTGCAGGGGCACCATGTTGGTCCATCCTGTAAATATGGTCAATTTTGGTCTTGTGATAGGTTTAGGGTGATTTGAGTCTTTTTTTGATGCAATAAGGTCATAGTAGACCATTAGTCATGTTAGTTGAGTCATTTTGAGACAATGTTGTTAATATTGCAATTTATGCAAATGTTGTCATATAAAAATTGCAAAAATGCAAGTTTGAGGAAGACCAACAGTCATGCAACTCAAAAGTTAGTTTTGTTGGTTGTGTTAGTTTGTTTTAGGAGGGAATTTTTTTAAATATGCTTGTAGAATCTCTAGGGAGAGGTTGGAGATTGTATGTGAAGATTGAACAATAAGAATTCCTTGTTTTCCATTAATTTTTTTGTGTTTTTCAACCAATTTTGTTGCTATAGAGAATTTGCATGACTTGTACGGCTTGATGGAGACTCCAAACTGATTTGAATTGTTGCATGAGTGTTTTAGCTATCATTTGGACTTTATTTGAGGTGTTCCCATTGAAGTTGAAGAGTTTTATTGAGTTTTGTTTTTTTTTTTTTGTAGGGAGGTCTGTAACTCAGAAATTGGGGTTTTGAGAGTATAAAATGGGAATTTGAGCCATTCCACTCGGTGTAATTGGTTTAAACTTGGTGGAATGGAACTATTATATGTAGGATTTGATTTAATGTAGTTTTCATGAGTAGGGAAGGCGAAATAAAGGGTTTGGAGTGATGCCCTAGTTGCCAATTTCATGTGTTTTTGGCCTAATTTGGTGGTTAAAGGTTAGGAATGGTTGAAAAATCTTGGGGAAGTGATTTGTGAAGGTTGATTGAGAATTTTTAGGCCTAATGTGAGATGTTTTTGGTGTTAGTTTTTAAAGAGAAGACTTGGAGACCATATTTTTAATAAACCCCCTTGTAATTAGTAAAAAATGAGGGTTTTGTGGTTGGGTATCTTTGAAGGAATTTTTATATAAAAAAGTTGTTGATTCTAAGCATTTATAACTTGTTGAGAGTAGTGGGATAGGTTTTGGAGGTTTGGAAGAAGAATTTTTTAGAGTTTCTTTGGAAAACAAGGCTAATTGAGCCCTTGTTCAACGTACCAGTCCATTTTAGGGATTGATGTTCCAAAGTAAGTATATAAGATTTTAAGATATGTTAAAGAAGAGGATATTGGGTGTTCGAAACACCTTTTGGTTTCTGGGTTTGAGGAGTGTTCTATGAGTTGTGCTTAGAAAACATTGATTGCATGGCTACAAGAAGAGTTGGAAGGAATTGAGGAAATGTGCCAAGATAAGGTTTTGGAGAATGGAAAATTGTTGGAAACACCTTGAATTGTGATTGTTGAAGGTTTTCCTCCCTGATCTGCATCAAGTGATCACATGTGCAAAGGCATTGATAACTTGTTTAATTGTTGCCTAAACTAATGCCCAGACTACACTGAAACAAAAATAAGGTGATTGTCACAATATCGGTTAATGCCTAGGCTGCGCTAAATCCTGTCAAGGTGTTCTGAAGAGAGGGGTTAGGGCACAATTTTCTTTATAAGTTTTTTTCCTTTTATTTCTAAAAGATAAAGGCCAATATTAGAGATATAAGTATTGTTTTTAAGAATGCATTTTACTTAACACTAGATGGATAAATTAAGCCTTTTTGAAAAGTTTGATGGAAATGATTTTCACAGTTGTAAAATACAAATACAATTATTGTTAATTGAAAGGGATCTTTGGGAAATTGTTAATGGTGTAGTGCCAAAGCCAACAAATGTAGATGAACTTAAAAAATGGAAGGTAAAAGATAAGAAATCATTTTCTATAATTGGTCTCGATTTATCTAAACCTTATTTTCCTCATGTAGATTTTAAAAAATCTTCTAAGGACATCTAGGAAACATTGAATACTTTGTTTGGATCAAAAGTTGATAGTGTAGAAATAACTATAAAACAAAAGCTATATGGTTTGAAAATGGAAGAAGGTGAAGATATAGTGTCTCACATTAGTAAATTTTGTTCCTTGATAAATGAGTTGGCTAGTATAAATGAAGAAATAAAAGAAAATGACGCAAAATTCATTCTTTTAAATAGTATGCCAAATAGTACGTCTCACAAGGTATTCACCTTAAGCAAAATCAACTCAACTCTAGAAAGTATTACATCCACATTGCTTGATGAAAGAAACAAACATGTTTTAGAAGAAGTTGCATTGACTGCACAAAATAAAGCTAGTACTTCTTACAAAAAATCCAAACATATGAAAAAGTTCAAACATGCAAGTGGCACATGTTTCTATTGTAAAAAGATAGGGCATGTATTACTAAATTGCAAACAGAGAGCATGCAATCTTCTTGATGGAAAGTTGCAAGATAACACTTTGATAATTGAAGGAAAGGACAACACTTCAAGTGATGAAGAAATTCCACATCAAAGTGATGAATAATATGTGTACTAATTTCTAGTTTTCCTCTATGTCAGTACTAAGGGGGGTGTTTGAATTTAGTACATGACATAAAATAGTTAATAGTTAAATAAATAAATTAACATGTTATAGTAAATTTAATAAATAATTTGGTTTTGGTAGTTATATTCCCGTAAATAGTTTCATATGAGATTATGGCCTTTTAAAGGCAATACAATGTAATAGTTTGGGGTGTAATGTGAATGACCGAATTTTATTTTGAGAGTAGTCTTGTTTTTCCTCTCTCATTTCAATATAAATCTAATGTGCTTACACCATTAAGGAATTCAAAGTCATAAAAATATACTTTTCATTGGAAAAAGCCACTCAAAATCTTGTCACTAGGGTTAAAAAGTGATAGTAAGTTATCTCCACCAATATTTGAAAGGTCATAAAGGAGGCATACTTTTTTAGTGACTTTGCCTCTAAGTTTTTCCTACTAAATGATGACAAAATATAAGTACAAAGTATTGAGCATGTGACGTTTTTCATACTTTTAGTGGTAGATACAAAGCAAATCTATTTAAGCACACATTAATTATAGCTTTGTCATCTATTTTATCTCCCTCATCTTGGAATCTTGAGACAAGTTTATATTAGTAAAGAGACCATCTTTCAAGCATGAAATTACTATTGCAAAAAATAAAGTTTCAATGACATCACCATGGCTAAGGGTTTTAAATTATTTTCAAGTATCCACTATGATTATAATAGAGAAAAACTTCCATCAAAATGATGAAAAGACAATTCAAAGATGGGAAACAATTCTAACAACAACTAGCAACATGAAGCACTTCATTCAATGAAGAACCACAACGACAGTCAACAAATAAGAACAAACACAACCAAAGCACTTTAATGGAATTCAATCAATGTTCACAGTTGCTCTAACTGCAAAATTCAACTTTGATTTTGTAAGCCGTAGTTGTCTTTACTTTTGTTGTAGTTGGTCATAGTCAGCCATAGCGTAGTTTGGTCATGCTAATAAAACTATAGTTAGCGGGAATAATTAATGTAATAAATGTCATGTGTATTCGGGTAACTAAGTCCTAGTTAGTGGTAAGGGGCTGTTATGAAGCGTCACGATGGTTGGTTTCTCAACCACCACTGAGCATTATATATACTCAATTTCTATAGTCAAGAACATGTTATGACGATCATGGTTGATAGTACTATTGATATATCTATGATTGTACATGGTGACATTTACTGGAATTGAATAGAAGCATCTCATATTTCGAGCATATTATGTTTTCCAATATGTTGTTCTATTCCATGTTCTGCATGTAGTTTAGTTGACCCCCGTAGTACGTAGTACGTTGAATTACCCCTAGTGGAGTAAACATATGGCATCATTGCCTAAGCGGACTAGGGAATCACTCGTCATGGCAGCGTAATGGGTCAACCGAAGAAAGATCCTGTGGATGCTAATGAAGAAAGGGAAGACCTGTTGACCGAAGATCTGATAAATCTGTGGAAGATATCCCTAAGAGATCATGTACGAAGGGAATCTCGTAGGTGGGAGATCCTTGAGGAAGTTATCTAAGATAGATTGGAAGTGAATGACGAGGTGGATCACCTCCTTAATCATATGCCTAGATTGTTAGTCTGTCATTTCATCATCCTACAAGACCTTCGAGAGGAAGAGGATCAAGAATGCTGAAGGAAAAAAATATTACATCAGTACGAAGAAAGAACCAAACAAGAAGAGGAGGAATGATACACTAGCTAGAGATGTACTCCCGATAACCAACAATGATCACATGAACAACTTTTAATGCCCGTACGATCAAACAAAGACAAGAACCAAGTACCAAGAGGGCACGAGACTCAAGAGGAGAAGGTTCCACAATCACTTAGGCTGCAAGAGCAAGAAAATTGGTGACAAAGAATAAGGAAAGTTGGTAAAGAATTTGATGAAGATCTAATTGAAATAAACCAGAGTATTAAAAAAACACATGAGAATCTAAAGAAAATAGACACATCCATTGGTAGAGCACATCAAAGTTTGGTTGAAGGGAGGGACGAAGGACCCTTTGAAACTCCATACGTAGGAAGGTATAATATTTGTGAAAATAAAGATGAATTAAGTGAAGAACTTGATAGTAGCATCAAACATCTTTGAGTGTTGTCCATATTGGAAGACGACGAACGATTGATGAGTGGAAGATCTGAGCCTAGTACCCCAAGGCGCAGGGAGTACTGAACGAAACCCAAGGTGACTCAAGGCATCAAGGATGTTGATGGAAGACGTGGGAGTGACTTGTACATGGCCGAGAGTGCAAGTGACGCACCAAAACGTAGTGGGGAAACTGGTCTAGTCAGGTCCAATACACAAGGGGGATAGTGGGGAAAGATGGTGACTCTAGCCGAGTGACAAAAGCTGCCAAAGTTTATGGGGAATGTGTTAGAAGATCTAGTATGAAATTGCAAAACATGTGAAACCATCTGGATAGCAAATGGATAAGATGATTTGGATTAGTGGCTGAAAGCATTTCTAGTGACACTCAGAGATAGTGCCATTGACTGGTACTCTAAATTGGATCAAGTAAACAAAGCTACATGGAGATTATTGAAGTAGGAATTTCAAGAGAAGTTCAAAATCCTACGGGATGATAGCAAGATTGTTGTGGATATATACAATACCAAGCAAGGAAAGAAGTGTGAACCTATAATCAAAAATTGAAAGATTTGTTGGGGAAACTTGAGTCATAGCCAACAGATGGCCTGAAGAAGAGGTGGTTTATTGAGGGACTACTTCCCTCGCTCCAAAGGAAAATGAAGGTGGTACCTACATCCTCATACATTGAATCATATAACCATACAATGGACATCGAAAGTGAGAACAAGACATCCTCCAGAGGAAAGAAGAAAGATGACGAAGAAAGTGCGGGGGAAAGAAAAGATGAATCAACAATCGTAAAAGCTCTCCATCATGACATGTTGCGAATGATGAAAGAACTGAAAGCTAACAAAGAAGGGTCCAAGGAGGTGAATGAACTGTGGTGTACCAAATGCAAGATAGAAGGTCATACAAAGGTGAACTGCCTGAAAAAATTGTTCTATAACATCTACCAAGTTATGGGACACTCCATCAAGGAGTGCCCGTACAACTTAAAAACATGAAGTTTGCAAGTGTTCTTCACACAAGGAGAATAGTCAACCCCTTCAACCACACTGCTGAAACTCCAAAGCAACAATGCATCCCCTGGTGGCTACCACAACAATTGGAGGAATAGTACACCAAGAAGAAAAATTCAATATGACAACAAAGGTAGACCCATGATACAGTGCCAGAAATGTAATGAATGGGGTCACTTTGCGAGGGACTACCAGAGCGGTCAAGGCACCGAGGGAAGCTATGCAAATGGTGTGGTTTGGGTGATCATGAAGACACCAACTGCCTAAAGCAGAAAGACATCAACATGCTGGAGATAGCTGATGAAGAGGTCCAAGAAATTACAAGGGCGTAGTCGAAGAAGTCCAATTATCTAGACCCTTGTATGGAGGAGACTCCAAGAAGACAGAGAAAAAAAGGAAGAGGAAATGGTGAATGAACAAAGAACTTCTAAAGTGGCTAGTACGTCGTTGCAGTCAGAGTTTGAGAAGAACATAATACGATAGGTAATTCACACAACCGTACCAATCAAGGTAACATACATTTTGCAAACGATGCCTGAATTGAGGGTAGCACTCACAAACACCATTGAAGACAATATTCAGAAGGGTCTGACGAAAAGCATGACATAATCAATAGGAGAGGTCAAAGATCCAATGCTACTTGTAGTAAGTGTCAGAAGGAAGTCGGTCGTCATACAAATGGAGATCCTGGGGATGAAACTCTTCAACATCATCGTCTATGGAGGCTTTTGGGTGAATGTATTGCCAGAGGAGACATGGAAGTGCCTGGGTAAGCCGACCCTCTGGCCCTCGACATTCCACCTATTAGGAGAAGACCATCATGGCATCAAACCTCTCGGTACATTAATGGCGCAGAAAGTTTTGATTGAAACACAACAATTCTTGTTAAATTTCATTGTCATCCCATTGGAGAAAAAGGCATATGATGCACTATTGGGATGAGGATGGATTGCTACTAAGGAAAACCACAACTAGAATAGGAACACACTCCCAATTGAGAGCCATGGGAAGAAGTACAGTATTGATCTAAAGAACCAGATGGTCAATGAAGAATTGGCATCTTCGAGATCATAATTGGATGGAGAATCAGATGTTGACGAAGAAAGAAAGATAATGGAGCTAAACAAGGAAGGTGTACTAGATATTGGAAGTTGCTCAAAGGATGAGACTAGTTCACTGAATGTGTTATTTCATTGGTAGATGGAAGATTATGAAGTCTTCCACCTTGATTGCAACATGCTACAAATCAGAGAAGGGGGAGAGGAAGAAGATAAGGGCTCGACCAGTCATAAATTTTTGCCAGATTATGGTGAGTATAAGGAAGGTGTGGAAAAATTGGATGAGACACCAATGCACAAGTTTGAACAAGACAAACTCATCAAGTACAAAGAACCGACATTGAAGAAGGTAAGCCTAAGAGAACAAGAAAAGCCTAAGGGGATTCTCATCGGTGATGATTGGGACCTTGTACTGAAGGCAACAAAATTCAAAATCTTCATGGAATATAAGGATTCCTTCACCTAGACATACAAGGATCTAAAGGGTATACCACCGGATTTGTGCATACATAGGATCCCTCTTGTACCAAGAGCCCAACCCGTACGGAAGAGACCCTACAAGATGAATAAAAATTATGCCACCAAGGTGTAAGAGGAAATTGAGAAGGTGTTGGAAGTGGGCATTATTTTCGAAGTGGAGGTCAGCGAGTGGGTGTCACCCATTGTCATCTCCTTGAATAAAGAAACATAGTAGACCAAGATATGTGTCAACTTCTGGAGTTTGAATGTCATGACCATCAAGGACCCGTTTCTTATTCCCTTCACCGATACAATCCTTGAAGAGGTGGTTGGACATGAAATTTACTCATTCTTGGACGGGTTCTCAGGCTACAACCAAATTAGTATTTCTGAGGAAGATAAGTTGAAGACTACTTTTTTGGTTGAGTATGGGGTGTATGTGTACAACCATATTCCATTTAGGTTGTTTAATGCACCAACCACGTTCTAGAGGTTAATATTGCATATTTTCGATAAGATGTCTATAGGTAACTTTAAAGCCTTCCTAACTGACTAGTTGATTTACAATGGCAAAGAAAATAATTTGAAGGCCCTCAGGTAGTGTATGGAGAGGTGTAGAGTAGATCACCTCGTATTAAACCCCATGAAATGTAGATTCATGTCCCACAAGGAAAGTTATTGGGACATATTGTGTGCAAGGTTGGACTGAAAATTGACCCTGACAAGGTGAGAGTGATTGTATAGATGGACGCTCCAAAGAACATTATCGGTGTGAAGTCCTTCCTTGGGTATGTAGGGTACTATCAGAGGTTTATCAAAAAAATTGCACAAGTGTCATACCCTCTCAACCTACTGACGAGGAAGGGACAACCCTTCATATGGGTGAAAGAACAAGAGAAGGAATTTAATGAACTGAAGGACAAGTTGATCAGTTCACCCATACTAGCATACCTGGACTTGAATAAGGAGTTCCATGTACATGTGGATACTTCCAATTTTTCTATTGGAGCAACATTGGCACAAATGGGAGCACACAGGTCGGACCACACAATATTTTTTGTGAGTCGACTACTTTCTAGAGTAGAGAGAAACTATAACACTACCAAACGTGAAACACTGGGGATTGTTTACTTTGTACAAAAATTCAGGCATTATCTGCTAGCCACACCATTCACCTTTTATGTGGATCACCGTGTTGGAATATTGTGCCTCAATCTCATAGGTTGAAACCTCTGGAAGAGCAAAGTTGGTATGACATTCATTGTGTCTGGCCGACTAGCAGTTGTGAAACCTTGTGGAATGTTCAGGTCGCCGAGACCTTGTTGATGTCTTGCCGACTAGAGCCTATTGCTGTGACATATTGATCATTGTGTTGTTTCTATCTCTCACTGCTTGGGGAGATCTCTGGCTGACAATTTAGTTCCTGTGATGGTCAGAGAGACTGATAGCGATTGGAGTCATTGGAGTAACACAAAGGCTTTGGTGTGAACTCTTAGTGATGGAGGATTGTCTTGCCGATAGTGTTACACTTGAATACATTGGGGAGACCCTTGGCTGAACGGCTTGCTTCGGTATAATGTTTCATTGATAGCGGTAAGTCTTGCCGACAATGCAACATGTGTGTTGTTATCAGATGTCTTCGGTATTACTCCTGGTGAAAGGTGGTCTAGGGGTAACATGGAGGCTTCGGTATGAAGTCTTAGTGACGAACGAAGTCTCGCCGATGGTGGAACATTGCGGTGTAACTTGAAGGCATCGGTATGATATCTTGGTGAAGAGCGATAGTCTCACCAAAGAGAAAGTTGATATCTATGTAACCTTTGAACATTGGTATGATGTCTCATCGAATAACGATGGTCATGCTGAATAGCGATACATGTGATGGATATTGGTATGATGTCTTGGTGACAAGGGGAAGTCTGAGTGACAACTTGTGAACTCGGTGTAACCTCTTGTCAATAGTGATGAGTCTGGCCGATATCGAAAGTCAGATCTTGTGGCATCGGGGAGACACGGTTAGTGTCTCACTGACATGCGAATAAGGTTTGAACGCCCTTGACCAAGTGATGACTATCCTACGTGGTGAGTCTACGACCAATCATAGAAGTTGAATGGGAACCGTTGGAAATTAGTCTGTTCTGGCCGTTCTATGAGGAAGTTTGATAGATAGGGACGATATGAATATATTCTGTAATTGTAGATGATGTTTTGTTCGATCAATGTTCGATGCACAATTGGATGAACAGTTTGATGTATGATCAGTGTGAATTCAATTCTGAAAGATTGTAACTTGAATGTTATGTACAAGGTTGATCAAGGATTATGCTATTGTAAACTGACATCAGCAAGATAAGTATGATCTCTGTATGTAATCTCTATTACTGTAATACAAAGTAAGTTCTCTTGGTGTGGTGGGTTTTTCTCCCATAAGGGTTTTCCCATGTAAATCTGGTGTTCATGTGTGTATGTTATATTCTTTGTTTCTGCTATTTCTTTCAAGTGTATCTTAATTGGACTGTAATTGAAAATTTAAAAGCACCTCTGCATTCTTTCCCGAGGTTTTGACGTTAGGAGAGTTGTTTCCGCACCTTAGCTTTCCTTACAAGTGGTATCAGAGTCTGGCCAGTTGTGTTATCCTTGTGGGTACGTTGGGTTTTTTGAGTCAATTTCTGCTCAATGGGAGTCTTGTAGAAGTTTGGTAATTCAAATTATAGATTAAGATGGCAAGCATGTCATGAAAGATTGAAATTGAGAAATTCAATGGCAGTAATTTTGAGTTGTGGAAACTCAGAATGGAAGATCTGTTGGTTGATCATGATATGTGGCTTGTTGTGTCTAGAATGAATCCTACAGGCATGAAGCAAGAGGATTGGAACCTTGCAGATAGAAAATAAAAGGGGTTGAAGGCTCTATTTAGCAAACTTTGTTCTTTTGAACATTCATGAAGAAAAGGCTGCATCTTCCTTGTGGAAAAGACTGGCATCAATTTATCAGGGCAAGTCCTTGGTGAATAAAATTTTCTTAGGAAGAAGTATGCTTTGAGAATGCAGGAGGGAGGATCTGTTGTTGATCATTTGAACACTTTCAACATGCTGATTGCACAGTAAACATCTATTGGTGTGAAGATTGATGAAGAGGATTGCTACATGCTGTTATTGTGTTCTTTGCCAGATTCTTGGGATCACCTGGTGATGGCTATTGGGAGTATGGCATCCACTTTTAAGATGGAAGATGTTGTTGCTTCTTTGTTATCAAAAGAGATGAGAAGGAAATCTTCTAAGATGGCTAAGGAGGCCCTTGCTGTTAGAGGAATGTTGAAAGAGAAAGGCAAAAAGAAAGACAATAAATCCAAATCCAAATCAGAGGGGAGATCAAAATCTCCTGGTAAGAAGTCCAAGGTGAAGTGCTGGAATTGTGGGCAACCTAGTCATGTCTGAAAGGATTGTAAAGAGGAGAAAAAGAAGAAGAATAAGAATTCTTCCGACACTGATTCTTCTCAGAGTGATGCAAATGGCTTCATTGTAGCCTTGGCTATGCAAGCATCAGATGATGTCTGGCTGATTGATTTTGGAGCATCTTTCCACATGACATCTCATAGAGACTGGTTCACGAAGTATGAAGAATACGATGGTGGGAAGGTGTATTTGGAAAGTGATTCATCTTTGGAAATTGTTGGCCGTGGAAGAGTCAAAATTCAATTCCCTAATGGAAGAGTGAAGGGAATCAATGATGTAAGGCATATACCAAGTCTGGCTCGAAATCTACTTTCTGTTAGTAAGCTAAATGATATTGGAGTGCAAGTCATGTTCTTTAGAAATGGCTGCAAGATGACTAGAGGCTCTATGGTGCTAGCAAGGGGTGCTCCTATTGGTACCTTGTATAAGCTGGATGCACATGTTGTCCAATGCAATAGTGTCTCTATAAAGTCACAGAAAGCTACTCATGGAGGAAAGAAGGAAAAAGTTCCCGATGGTGTAAACTCTATGGAAGTCAAACTTCCAGCAGAAAAGACTATGCTTTGGCATCATAGGCTAGGCCACATTGGAGAGAAAGGTTTAAAAACCTTGAAGAATAAAAACTTGGTTGAGGGGCTTGATGATTGTAACCTCAAATTTGAGTTTTGTGAATACTGTATATATGGAAAACAACACCGTGTTTCATTTTATTCCAGTACTCACAAATCTTCTGGTTTGCTTGATTATATACATTTTGATGTTTTTGGTCCAGTGAATGTTCCTTCTTTGTCTAAGTCAAGGTAATATGTATCATTTATTGATGATTATTCAAGAAAAGCATTTGTTTATTTTTTGAAAAGTAAATTAGAAGTGTTCAGTCGGTTTAAGGAATTTAAGAACCTTGTAGAAAATTAGACTAGAAGAAAAATAAATGTTTAAGGGCTCAAAATGGAAGTGAATTTTGTTTTGATGAATTCGAGAGGTACTGTAAAGATCATGGAATTAAAAGACATAAAACTACACCTTACGCTCTGCAACAAAATAGAGTTGTAGAAAGGTTCAACAAGACAGTGATGGAAAGAGCACAAAGTATGCTGAGTAGTGCTGGCTTGGAGGAGAAGTTCTGGGCTAAGGTGGTTGCTACATCATGTTACTTGATAAACTGTTCTTTGAATTCCTCTCTTGTTGAGAAAAAACCTTTGGAAGCATGGTCTGGTAAGAAGCGCTCTTTGAGACATTCATGTTTTTGGCTATGAGGCATATGCACATGTGTCGTATGAGAAAAGATCTAAGTTGGAGAACAAGGCTGTCAAGTGTATTTTTATTGGTTATAGTGTTGGCATAAAAGGATACAAGCTTTGGAATCCTGATACAGAGAAGGTTCTATACAACAGAAGTGTTATCTTTCGTGAGCTGAAGCCTACTACCTTGGATTTGCAGTTAGAGACAAAATCAGAAAACAAAAAGGATGTAGTTGAAATTCCTCCTACACCAGATAAAGAAGAATTCAAAATTCAAAATGTACCTGAAATTGAGGAGAGCTCAAGCAGTTCTGAGAGTTCTGAAGAAGAAGAACAACCTCAACCTCAACAATTGAGGAGGTCAACTCGTAAAAGAAAGCAACCTGATAGGTATGGGTTCTCTTTGATAGATTCTACTTGTGCCTATGCTTTAATTTCTAGCACTGATTAGACTAGGATTGTGAAATAGGCATTTAAAATGTCTGATTGAAACTCTTAGTTGGAAGCCATGAATGAAGAAATGGCATCATTAGAAAAGAATGATACTTGGAGATTGGTGCCTTTTCCTGAAGGCAGAAAAGCTGTGGGCTGCAAATGGGTATTTAAAAAGAAAGTAGGTCTAGATGGCAGTGTGGAGAAATATAAGGCGAGGTTGGTTGCGGAGGGTTATTCCTAGGTAGAGGGAATTGATTATGGGGAAATTTTTTCTCTTGTAGCTAAGCTAACATTTGTCAGATTTCTTTTGTCACTTGCAGCAGCGTATGACTTAGAGATTGAACAGATGGATGTGAAGACAACATTTCTTCATGGTGATCTTGAAGAAGAAATCTATATGTCCCAGCCTGAGCACTTTGTGGAGAAAGGTGAAGAAAAACTGGTTTGCAAGTTGAAAAAGTCTATGTATGGTTTAAAGCTATCTTCTAGAATGTGGTACCAAAAGTTTGACACTTTTATTTTGTCTTTGGGATTTGTAAGATCAAAATCTGATCATTGTGTCTATTACAAAGTTGAAAGTGATCGAGTTCTTATTATTGCTCTCTATGTTGATGATATGTTGTTCATAGACAATAGTAAGTTAATGATTTCTGATCTTAAGTCTCAGTTGTCTGCAAAGTTTGAAATGAAAGATCTTGGTGCAGCTAGGTATATTCTGGGTATGGAAATACCAGGGATAGGAAGAGTAAATTTTTTTGGCTCAGTTAGAGTAAGTATATTAAGAGTGTTCTAGAGAGATTTTGTGTGACTGATTGCAAGCAGCTAGTTGTTCCAGTTTTGCAGGGAATGAAGCTATCTATTGAAGACTGTCCAAAATATCCTACTGAGATGGAGGACATGACTAGTGTGCCTTATGCTAGTGCGGTTGGAAGTCTTATATATGCAATGGTTTGTACAAGGCTAGACATTGCCCAAGCAGTGGGAGTACTTAGTTGGTTTATGGCTAATCTTGGAAGAACACATTGGGATGTTGTGAAAAGAGTATTTAGATATTTGAAAGGAACTTTAGAATATGCTTTGTGTTACCATGGGAACTTGGTTGAATCACAGAGGACTCTCAGTATTTGTGGCTATGTGGATTCTGATTGGGTAGGGGAAATTGATAGTAGAAGGTCCACCAATGGATATATTTTCATGTTGAACGGTGGTGCAGTGAGTTGGATGAGTAAGCGGCAGGCTGTAGTCGCTTTGTCCACTATAGAGGCAAATTACATGGTAGCTACACATGCTTGTAAATAAGCAATTTGGTTAAAATGTTTGTGTTCTAACATTGTTTTTGATGCAGGGAAAATAGCAATTTATTGTGACAGTTAGAGTGCTATCTGTTTGGAAAAGAATCCTACTTTCCATGCCAGGATGAAACATATAGATGTACAGTATCATTTTGTACGAGATATGGTGGAGGATGGAAAGGTATCATTAGAAAAAGTGGATACTCTAGAGAATGTTGCAGATGCATTGATGAAACTAGTGAGCACAGACAAGTTCAGGTTGTGTGCCAGTTCGATGGGCCTTAGTGCCCATGAATGTCAATAATTTTGTTGTGCTCTGGAGGTTCATATGCGATCTTCGTCAAGTGGGAGATTTTTGGAATATTGTGCCTCAATCTCACAGGCTGAAACCTCTGGAAGAGCAAAGCTGGTATGACATTCATTGTGTCTGGCCGACTAGCAGCTGTGAAACCTTGTGGAATGTTTAGGTTGCTGAGACCTTGTTGATGTCTTGCCGACTAGAGCCTATTGCTGTGACATATTGATGATCACTGTGTTGTTTCTATCTCTCACCGCTCGGGGAGATCTCTGGCTGACAATTTAGTTCCTGTGATGGTCAAAGAGACTCATAGCGATTGGAGTCATCGGAGTAACACAAAGGCTTCAGTGTGAACTCTTAGCGATGGAGGATTGTCTCGCCGAAAGTGTTACACTCGAAGACATTGGGGAGACCCTTGGCCAAAAGGCTTACTTCGGTATAATGTTTCATCAATAGTGGTAAGTCTTGTCGACAATGCAACATGCGTTTGTTATTGGATGTCTTCAATATGACTCTTGGCGAAAGGTGGTCTCGGGGTAACATGGAGGCTTCGGTATGAAGTCTTAGCGACGAACGAAGTCTCACCGACAGTGGAACATTGCTGTGTAACTTGAAGGCATCAGTATGATATCTTGGCGAAGAGCGATAGTCTCACCGAAGAGAAAGCTGATATCTATGTAACCTTTGAACATCGGTATGATGTCTCATTGAATAACGATGGCCTTGCCAAATAGCAATACATGTGATGGATATCAGTATGATGTCTTGGCGACAAGGGGAAGTATGAGCGACAACTTGTGAACTCGGTGTAACCTCTTGTCAATAGTGATGAGTCTGGCCGATATCGATAATCAGATCTTGTGGCATCAAGGAGAAACAGTTAGTGTCTCACCGACATGCGAATAAGGTTTGAACGCCCTTGACCAAGTGATGACTATCCTATGTGGTGAGTCTACAACCAATTAGAGAAGTCGAATGGGAACCTTTGGAAGTTAGTCTATTATGGCCGTTCTGTGAGGAAGTTCGATAGATAGGGACAATATGAATATATTCTGTAATTGCAGATGATGTTCGGTTCGATCAATGTTCGATGCACAGTTGGATGAATAGTTTGATGTATGATCAGTGTGAATTCAATTATGAAAGATTGTAACTTGAATGTTCTGTACAAGGTTGATCAAGGATTATGCTGTTGTAAACTGACATCAGAAAGATAAGTCTCATCTCTGTATGTAATCTCTATTACTGTAATACAAAGTGACTTCTCTTGGTGTGGTGGGTTTTTCTCCTGTAAGGGTTTTCCCATGTAAATCTGGTGTTCATGTGTGTATGTCATATTCTTTTTTTCTGCTATTTCTTTCCAGTGTATCTTAATTGGATTGTAATTGAAAATTTAAAAGCACCTCTGCATTCTTCCCCGAGGTTTTGACGTTAGGAGAGTTGTTTCCGCACCTTAGCTTTCCTTGCACATGAAGCCTTAATGTATTTGGTGAATAAGCCAATAATTCAAGGGAGAGTGAGCAGGTGGATCCTATTGCTCCAATAGTTCACATTTACTATCATTGTATAGTCGGGGAAGAGCCACGTGATCGCCGACCAGTTGTCAAGGATCCAGTCGGGTAAAACTACGAAAGGGGGAGTGAACAAAGACTTTCCTGATGCACACCTGTTCTAGATTACAGTACTCCCTTCATGGTATTGAAATCTTGGAGAAGACTTTTCTACATCTACATTTCTGAAGGAAATTCTACTAGTAGAGAGAAGGAAGCTCGTATTGAAGAGTAAGATGTTTCAGTTAATTAATGGCTTGTTGTACAAGATGGGGTCTGACTAGATGCTCTGAAGATGTCATAGAAGAGGAGATACCAAGTGTACTGAAAGAAGCTCATGAGGGTCTGGTTGATGATCACATGGGCCTAGATGCTATGGCCAAAAAAATTCTCTTGGCGGGCCTATGGTGGCCGATGGTGCACACAAGCGCTCAATAGTAGGTGTTAGGCTATGAAACCTACTAGAGGGTAGGGAAACCATTGAAGCATGAATTTATGCCATTGTATTTGTCCCAACCTCAGGATCTATTCGAATGTTGGGGGTTGGATTTTATTGGGACATTGAAGGTGAGTCAATTACATCGGTGTCGATACATTGTGGTTGCTACATAATACCTGACAAAGTGGGCCGACGCTTGAGCATTGTTGGATAACACAACACAGAGTACAACACGATTCATCTACGAGCAGATAGTGACGAGGTATAAGATTTCAATCTAGATTACAAGTGACCATGGGGGACACTTTTTCAACCACGTCATCCAACTAATGACAATAGAGTTTAGGATCTTCCACAACTTATCAAGTCCGTACTACCCGCAAGCTAATGGCCAAGCAAAGTCCATGTTGGCATATGGCTTCTAATGTTGTCATTGATGGAAAATGAAGTCACTATTTTGATCTACAGATCAGAATGTGGTCATATTGGTAGAAGGAGTTGAGAACAAAATAATATTGGTAGAAATATCAAGAACAAGGTATCCGGTTACTATGTCAATCCGTATGCTTCACTGGTTCATCTTTTTGAGTTGTGGATCCTCGAGATAGTTTTTTAACCATGTATGTTATCTTATTATTGAAATTTGTGGTGTTGCATTAATTAGTGTACGAGTTAGGAGATCCAGCAGGATGTTTTCTGTTTATTTTCTCATTGTGGCCGACTTAATGAATGTGGCGTGTTGTGGATGTTTAAATTTTTTTATGTTTAAGCATTTTATTTTGGGTCTAAGCTATGTCATGGATGACTTGTATGGGTACACATAAAAAATTGTTCATGATTTGAGCTGACACATGAATATTTTGTACTTTATTGAAGGCTGACTTGTAATGACAAGATCCTTGATGCAGATATATATAAGTTATCAGTTATATCATTTTGTGAGTAAGTTGTAAATATAGAAGTGTTGTGAACATCAGAAGGGTGATTAGGCAATTATGTACAATTTCACTTGTGCATTAAATTTTTTGGCATAGTGAGTTTGTGTAGAACAAAGAAGAATTGTTGAATCAGTCAAAAGTATAGAAGATTGACTATAGAGCTTAACCAAAATTGTAATCAAGCATTGTAGATGCTAGTCTATCAGTTCACCCTTTTGGATTCAATCCAAATCATTGTAAGGTAGTGATCCTATCTTATTTGAGCAGCAAGCTCTAGGCAGCGTTCCTAAATGCAAGTGCATTCCTATTTTGTAATTTTTTTTTGGGTATACTCATATTACATTGTGGATTGGCCATCCACCATGGTTTTTCCCCTAATAGGGTTTCCACGTAAAAAATCCTCGTGTTATGGTGTTGTGATTGTCTTCTTTCTGTTCATGCATATTTCTTTTGTTGAATGCTTAAGTGAGTTAAAGATCAGAATAATAAAATTATTTTTTTCACATCACTGATTCACCCCCCCTCTTAGTGTTGCTTGTTTCCAACAATTGGTATCAGAGCTTGTTCCTTAGAAGAAGTCTAACAACATGGGGAGATCTTGGAAGGAGTTTTTCAATGGATACAAGTAGTCTTCAACAACAACTCATGGTGGCCCTTGATGATCTTGACCAGTCAAAGTTTGAGAACCGTGTGTTGCAAGAAAATATTGAGAGTGTAGAGAAATTCATTTAGTCATTAAAAGACAAAATCAATGATTCAAGGGAGAAAAGGAAGGAATTGTGTGATCAACTTAAGTAGAAGAATGAAAGCATAAAAGATGAAAAACTGAGTCATGCCCTAAGAGAGAAAATAGAAGAATGTGAAAAGTTTTCAAGAGAGAATGCTGCCCTAAAGCATGAGATGGAATCCATCATGATGAAAATGACTAAGGAGACTGAGGATAGAAAGAAGAATGAAGAAAAGCTCGCACAATCCTTGAAAGAAAAATATGAACAATGTTGTCGATTGGACAATGAACTGGAGGAATCCAAAAACAATGAAGAAGTTCTTGAAAAACAACTTGATTATCTCATAAATGAACTTGCTATTGCGAATGAGCACAAGGAGAAATTCAAAGAAATATCAACCAAACTTGATGAACAATTATTCATAAGTCATGTGGTGTATAGGAAGCTAATTAGGAAGAGCGACTCCCCGCTGTC
Organism: Sequoia sempervirens; assembly: GCA_007258455.2. Taxonomy (NCBI): domain Eukaryota; kingdom Viridiplantae; phylum Streptophyta; class Pinopsida; order Cupressales; family Cupressaceae; genus Sequoia; species Sequoia sempervirens. The sequence goes on from VDFB02072348.1 coordinate 26,661, forward strand.
TTGTGGGCGTAATGTACTACGTATAAGGTGACAATGGGGCACAAGCCCTTTCAATTGATGTATTGTTAGGAAGTAGTGGTATCAACGGAATACATGGTACCCAACCTAATAATAGCCGTGGAGAACCAGTTGGGCGATACAGAAAGTCTAAAGGAACGATTGTACCAACTTAACAAATTGGATGAACAAAGGATAATGGCACAATGGGAAATGAAGAATATGCAACAGAGAAGAAAATACTGACATGACAAGCATCTCCGGTGAATGAATTTATGGCCAGGGCAGTTAGTTTTAAAATATAATGACCGTAATGAAATCAAGTTGGGGAAGTTCAAATTTTTTCAGTTAAGACCATTTAAATTTTGAGAGGTATGTGAAAATGGCTCTATAAAGCTTGGAAACTTGGATGGGTCACTACTATCAGAAGCAATCAATGGATCAAAATTGAAGTTGTATCAAGAAAGAAAAGAGAACACCATAGCCATCAATATGCTCGACTATGCTACCAGAGAAGACTGGCCCATGCAAGAGGCCCCAAGAGAGCAAGACTGGGGCTTGGGAGGCCCTGGGTATGCACAAACAGAGTCTGGATGGAGTCAAGCATAGACCAAACTATCAAAGAAAGATTGGTGGAGAAGAGAGTAGAGGGGATTGCAGTACCTTGGGTACACAAGCACCTGACTAATGTAGTGTTTGAGACACCCACGCTCTGGCGACGAATGGTTGGACATTGGATCTATGTCCCCTCGTATGAAGGCATTAAGAAGGGATACTTGGCAAAAAGTTGGACAAGGAGGCTCAAAAGGAAAAGGAAGAAAAAATAGCCAAAGAATGAAGTGAGTGCCAACCTAAGGATGCTGACGAAGAAGAGGATAAATGGGACGATGAACAATGGGAGGACTACTTCGAGAAGGCGACTCCTTGTTTAAAGAAGATGATAATGACAGAGGACATGTTTATATCACATGTGGATGGACACACAAAAGATGCACTCAAGCAAATGAGAAGAGAGAGAAGGAAAGTGTTGAGGGTAAGGAAGATAACGATGAAGGATGGACTTTGGAAAGTAATACCCAACCCAGCTGGGCCACCAATGGTGGAAGGAGAGGACATTACGTGGTACCAGTGGTACAGAGGGAGGTACGTCGATGACAGTTTTAAAGGTACTGGTCCTATTCCTTTTCTTGATAAGTGGTTTGATGTATAGTACATGGGGACATGTTGTGAAGAAGAGTGTTATAAGTGGCCCCCACATACATGTAAATGGAATTATGCATTTGAGTTAAAGGTTAGGGAAGGTGGCGGAGTAAGAGGAATGAAAAGAAAAGATGAAAAAGAAGAGAGAGGAGATGAGAGAGAAGATGGAAAAAATGGGAAAAAACTAAAAAATGGAGGAGAGAAGATACGAAAATAAAAAATAAAGAAAAATGGAAGAGGAAATGATAAAAAAAAAGAAGAATCGAAGAGAGAGGAAAGAGAAAAGAAAAATAGAAAAAGTGTCGAAGGGAAATTAAAAAAAAAAATTGAGGAGAAAAAATACAAAGAGGGAGGAATAAAAGATTTAAAGAGACAAATGCATTAAAAAGTGAAGGGGAAAAAATTAAGTTGGGAAGTGAAAGAATTAAAAAATTAAAAGAGACGTGGCGAATTAAAGTGAAAAAAATAAAAAATTTCCAACTCCTAGCCATCAAGCATATCGTACGACCATTTAAAGAAATTGCCAAGAGAAATAAAGTTCGGCGAAAGATTAAAATTAGAAGCATCATAGTATGGCCATTGAAAGAAATTTCCAGGATAATTAAAGTTTGGTAGAGGAGTAAGTCAGAAGCATAATCGTATGACTATCTGAAGAGAGAAAAAGTTGGGTGAAAATAAAAAATTGCTAAGAATACATAAGGGAGAGGGAAGTCGTACAACATCAAAAGGGCTTGAGCAAGGCAACGGACGAGATCACTACACAAAGGAAAGGCATAAACAAGAGCGAATCATACAGACCACCATAATTGTATGGAGTTAAAGAGAGAGAAAAGGTAGCATGATGGAATACACCCCAACAAGAGGTCATATGACAAAGTGAAGAGGGAGAGGTCGTACGACACAAATATTGGCACTTCAGAATACAAAGCAACATACAGAAAATCGGCGAAGGAATTGATCAGAAGGACATTGTACGACCAAGCAAGGACATCGTACAAGATCCTCCAATTCTCCAAGTCGTACGACATTCTCCAATTCTCCAAGTCGTATGACATTGTTTAGTTCTCCAAGTCATATGACATTCTTTAGTTCCCCAAGTCATGCGACATTCTCCAAGTCTTCAAATTGCACGACATCCATTTCCAAGTTATAGCGTACAACCTGAGAAAAGCAACGTATTATGACATCACATAGTATAGCAACTTCAAATCATCAAGGTACAACAAGTTTTCAATATTCAGTCTCCTCACAAAGTATGATAGTTATCCTAGTTCGGTAGTTACAACAACTATCAGGTGGAAGAAAATAAAGTTAATTCCATTCGCTGAGAAGACATCAAAATGGACAAAGGAAAGTAATATCATACAAGCCAAAGGTGGCATCAGCAGCAAAAAAAAAGATGAGTACAAAAGCCGACGCAATGACATAGGAAAGTTTAACTAGCAATGAGTGTAAGCAGTGGTGGAAAAGCATGACCGATGATCATACACTAAAGATTGTGCCGAAACATGCCCGTGTGGACAAGGCAGTGCTAGTACCATTTTTCAACGCCTGAGAATTTGAGCCTTGGTTGAAGGCTATGGTGGACAATTATTGTTGACACTCACACAAATCTGTCATAGATTACAGGGGTTCTCCAGTTACACTCTCCTTCTGGATGCAGGATTTTGAGAGGGTGTTTGGCATTCCAACCACTGGAGCGGGAGTCAACAAACTGGGAAAAATGACTCAGCACCATAAGGAAATCCTCATCAAACAAGTCTATTAGAATGATTTGATAGCTGAGGAGAGGGATAGTATATGGAATGCAGGCAACAAAGGGCTTCAAAAGCACTACCTAGCGATTGCCAAGTAGAAATTCCTGTTGGATTTAATAAAATGTTGATTAACAGTAGCCAACCGGGCATCAAACATCTCCATTTGGATGGTGGACTATATGGTGGGGCCGAGTGTTGGAAAAGTATACAACTAGGGATGGCTGCTCTCGGAGCGCATGAGGGAATTCTTATCCCAGCGGCACAAGGCATTCTACATGGCACAACACACAATTACCTTGTTCCTGGATGTCATTCACACATAGGTACCAGAAGGGAGATGGGGTTGGCTACAACCTCTCACCCATCTGGACCCAGTGCTTCTGACAACATTTTAATAGACAGGGTTAGAATTGAAACAAGTTGGCGAAGGCCTTGCGATAGGAAAGAAGAGGAAACACAAGGAGGCATCAGTGGAAGAGGAAAAATCAGTAGAAGAAACATCTAAGCAAAGTGAGGAAGAAGGAGAAAAGGAACCCATTGAGTTGTCTTCCTTGACGTTGGCTGCCAGTTCACCGACCAACGAGGAAATTTCCATGACTGTAGGCATGCATGCAATGATGGAAGTAGAATAAGTAGTGATACCACCATTCTAGTTATCGAGAATCACTCTACCAGCACCACTAGTGACCATGGGGAGTTCACCGATAGTGACTTTAACCCTTCCAATATCGCCCATTGACATCGGGCGGACATTGAGAGAAGCTTTAATACTCAGTGCACTGCCAGGTTGGGCGCCACTTGCTGCCACACTACTAGGATTGACAACCACTGTATTAAGTTCAGCAGCTTTAGGAGACATAGGGACACTGTCAGGACTCCTCGCCACATTGCCAACAGTTTTAGGGGAGCCATTGCTAGGAGGTGACATATTGCCAGAATCGACAACTTCAGTAGAGATATTGCCAGAGCCGACTGTGGGAGATGAATTACAAGGTTTGAAAGCTTTAGGGGTTGCACTACTGACAACCTCACAAGTTACATCACCATTTGTTCTGGTTGCATTGCCAAAAATACCAATAACAGGTACATGGGGAACAATCACAACATAAGACCAGGCTTCCCTTGTCACACTACTAGGAGCGCCAGGAGTGACTCAGATTGACGATTGGTTGGGGTCAGTGGGCTTCACATTGGAGGTGGCCGAGCAGCCTGCTGAGAGCCCTTTAGAAGGGTTGGTTGATGATATGAATGAGGGAGGCCTAGTTATTCAGACTCAACAAAGTGAGACAGCCAGGCTCGCTGAAGAGACGTGTGAGCAACCCGTGGCAGGGGAAATGGAGCCAGTGGTAGTGGTCCAGGAGCTTGAGGGAAAAATAGTGAGGGAGACCCCTAAGGGGGACACAAAGCCTCCCTTAGCACCTGGAGAGGAGGAGGATGAGAAAAATGATTCCATAGAGTCTGGCGGGTTTGTAGTGGAGATGTTGCAGTTGGATCCATCAGATCCAGTAGGGACCGTGCAATGCTATGTAGAGGAACTTAAGCACATGGGGCGATTGATGATCCAGGTAGGACATGTCTCTCGGGAACTCAAGATTGGACGATCTCCTCTAGTGGTCCAGGAAGTGCAGCGCATCTGTAGATTCATGCAAATAGGGTGTGAGTCAAAATTTACCCATATATTCACCAGTTAGGGATGGCTGGTATGCGAGACTTTGGCAATGCTTTAGGCATGGTGTGGTAAACCACCAAGGTTGGCAGGAAGGGATGTTGGGGTTCTAGAGAGCCTCTATTATATTGAGCTAGCCTTTCGTGATGTTTTCTATATCATGAAGCGATAGGTGTTGTCCACTGAGATCACAGTGGCACGAAAGGTAGAAGCATATGGAATTTTACAAAAGATCAAGGAGGAGTCAACCACTACAATGAAGAACCTTCAAACTAAATTGGTAGAGAAGACTTAGATAGCCAATGACAAAGGAACCTGAGAGGTAGCCTTGGAGGCTAGGGTGACCGCTTTGGAGGAGGAAGCACACTAGAGGGAGTAGGCATGAGATCAACAAGTGAAGGAGTTCGAGGAGGCACACTAGAGGGATTACACATGGGAGAAAAAAGAAAAGGAGTTAGAGGAGCAGTTGGCCACAAGGAGTACAGAGGCTGACAAGGCCAAAATCCAACTAATGGAGGTGACTTGTATGGTTAAAGCTACCAGTGAGGGAGATACTCACCGATCGCCAGCTCCGCACGCATACAGAGGAAGTGAGGTGATTGTGCGCACAACACTCATCGACAGCTACCCCAACATCATTAGTACATCTAGGGACGTCCTCACTTCCCCCTCCTCAGTAGATTCACATGTTGTATCATTCCCTTTTGGATTGTCATGTCATTTGGAAGACACCTTCTTTTGTGGGGGGGATGATGTAAGTCATAGTTGTCTTTACTTTTGTTGTAGTCGGCCGTAGTCGGCCATAGCGTAGTTTGGCCATGTTAATAAAACTATAGTTAGTGGAATAATTAATGTAATAAATGTCATGTGTATTTGGGTAACTAAGTCTCGATTAGTGGTAACGAGCTATTATGAAACGTCACGATGGTTGGTTGCTCAACCACTGCCGAGCATTATATGTACTCTTGATATATCTATGATTGTACATGGTGATATTTACTAGAATTGAATAGAAGCATCTCATATTTCAAGAATATTATGTTTTCCAATTTGTTGTTTTATTCCATGTTCTGCATGTAGTTTAGTTTCCTCCCGTAGTATGTAGTATGTTGAATTACCCCCAGTGGAGTAAACAAAGTTCCAACAAAGATCAAGGGAAACTCAATCAGAACCCAATTATTCATTGCTCATTGATTTCATTGCACAGGTTACAACATCCACTCCACATGTTGCCAACGACAGCTTTCCAGATAACAATCATCAAGCAAGTTTCACAATGAGGAATAACCAATCAATATGTTTCAAACACTAAATTGCTTGATTAGGAACAATGAATAGCGATGATGAATAGTCATCAAATGCGTCCCCCAAAGTTTTTAGTTTCAACACAAACAAGACTGGTAGTTTTTCCTTCCAGGCGACAGTTCCTTTCCAACCAACCTTATCCCCTATTCCAACTGTCTACCCTCATCAAAGAATCGACCTCAGTTTGAACCAAAATTGTCTCCAATCATAGAGAACGATGATCATTATTACAACAAAAGACATTAATAAAATAAACACAAATCAAATGACAAAACACAAAAGGACGAGAATGTAAAATTGCCCCTACATCAGGCTCCTCCACTGATTAGGATTCATGAGCTCCTTCTCATGAGGTCGTTCATGGAATAACCTAGGTCAGAGATAGCAGATGTAGACAACCATGAAGCATCCTCCATCAGACAACCTTTCCATTTTACCAAATACTAGAAATAATCCCAGCCTTGGGTCTTCCGTACCAACTATGTGTCCAGGATGCATTAAATTTCCAACGGAGTTGGTGTGGTACCTTGCAGCTCCTCCACAGTTTGAAGTTTCATATATGCTATGTCAACATCTACAGGAGCTTGATGCAAAAATAAGTCTACGACATTGAAAATTTGTGAAATAAGTCTAGAAGGAAGGATAAATTCATAAGCATTCGCTGGAAATTTCCTAAGGATTCTACAAGGTCCAATCTTTTTCATTTTGAGTTTGTTATAGGTACCAGTACGAAATATTTCCCTCTGAAGATGAGCCATTACAAGATCCCCTTCTTGAAAGTGCACCTCTCTATGTTTCTAATCAACATATCATTTGTACTTCTGATTGCTTCCTTCAATGTGTCTTTTACCCTCATGAAGGTCACATATGGTCTTAGCAAAGTCTTCACCATCTTCACTTTGTTTCTCCATATCACCCAAATTTTGAAGTTCAAACATACCTTGAGGATGCATGCCATATACAATGTAAAACAGGTTGAAACCTATACTTCGATTTGGAGAATCATTATATGTGAACTCTATTTGTGCCAATGCCATATCCCACTTGTTTGGTGTGTTTCCAACAAGGCATCATAACATATCACCAAGACTCTAATTGACAACCTTAGTTTAGCCATTCGTTTGGGGGTGATAGTCTGAACTAAAATTGAGGTGTGTGCCTAACTTTTTCCAAAGAGTTCGCCAAAAATTCCCCACAAACTTGGTGTCATGATCAGATATGATACTTCTTGGAATACCATGCAACCATACCACTTTCTTGCAAAACAAGCTAGCAATGTTGGTAGCATCACTAGTTCTTTTACATGGAATAAAATGAACCATTTTAGAGAATCTATCCACAACTACAAAAATGGAATCATTACCCCTTTGGGTATGAGGCAAACCCAAAACAAAATCCATACTTACAGAGTCCCATGGTCTAGATGGAATTGGTAATTGCTGATACAAACCAAAATTATGACTCTTCCCTTTTTCCAACTGAAAAAATCTGCACCTCTCTAGATACTTCTTAACATTTGCTTGCATCTTTGGCCAATAATAATGTGTGCTCAACTGCAAATAAGTTTTGTCTTGCCCAAAGTGTCCTACTAGGCTGCCATAATGTTTCTCCTTCAATAAATTGTCCCTCATTGATCCTCTAGGGATGCACAATTTGTTCCCTTTGAACAAAATACCTTCCTGTAACATAAATTCCATCCATGACTCTCTATCTTTGTTGATAGGACTACTATAAACTTCAAATGCTTCCTTGAAATTTGCATCATCAAAATACAACTCCTTCAAACTATCAAAGCTCACATTGTTAGCCCGAATTTCATGAAACAATAAGCTTCTCCTATTCAATGCATCAACAACCTCATTTGTTTGTCCACTTTTATGTTTCAACACAAAGTTAAAAATTTGAATATACTCTGCCCATTTAGCATGCCGTTGGTTCAACGTATGTTGGTTGTTTTTAAATTGCAATGCATGATTATCTGTATAGACAATGAACTCCTTAGGAAGCAAATGATGCCTCCACTTCTTCAATGATTGAACTAGTGTATAAAACTCAAGATCATAGGTTGAATATTTCTTTTTAGCATCATTTAGCTTTTCAATAAAATAAGCCATAGGTTTTCCTTCTTGAATAAGAACAACCCCTATTACCAATCCACTAGCATCACATTCAACTTGGAATACTTTATTGAAATTAGGTAAAGTAAGAATAGGCTATTCACTCACCTTTTGTTTGAGAAATTTGAAACTTCTTTCAACCTCTTGTTTCAATCCAAACCGATTTTTGTTCCCCTTAATTTTCTCAAGAATTGGAGCAACTACATGACTAAAATTCTAAATAAACTTCTTGTAAAAATTAGCAAGGCCATGAAAAATTCTCACCTCCATTGCACTCTTAGGTGTTGGCTAATCAATGATGGCTTGAACCTTCTCCTTATCCATCCTCAATCCATCCTTGGACACCACAAAGCCCAAACAAACCAATTTAGTCTGCATAAACACACACTTCTTAAGGTTAATCTGCAACTTCTCCTCATACAACCTTGTCATAACCATTCCCAAATGCTCCAAGTGATCCTCTTTTGAATTGCTTAACACCAAAATGTCATCAAGATATACAATAACAAACTTTCCAAGAAATGGTTTCAAGACCTCATTCATAAGCCTCATAAAAGTACTAGGGGCATTAGAAAGCCCAAAAGGCATAACCAACCATTCATAAATCCCATCATTAGTTTTAAATGTTGTTTTCCATTCACCCCCAGGTCTGATTCTAATCTGATGGTAACCAATTTTTAGATCTATCTTAGAAAAATACATTGAGTCACTCAAACAATCCATTAAATCTTCAATTCTAGGAATAGGAAATCTATATCTAATAGTTATCTTATTGATGGCTCTTGATCAATGCACATTATCCATTCACCTCCTTTCTTTGGTACTAGAACTGTAGGAAAAACACAAAGGATAAGACTCTTTCTTATCAAACCTTGAGTAATTCCTCAACTTTCTTACAAATCTCCTCATTCTCCTTAAGAGTCAATCTATAGGCAACCTTGTTTGGAAGGCTAGCCCTTGGAATCAAATCCATATGATGATTAATGCTCCGCATGGGTGGCAACACATTAGGCAGATCCACTGCTACAATATCCATATGTTCGTTCAAAATACCTTGCACTTCATTAGGAAAATCATCTAATCTTGTAGAGGTAAACACGGTAGAAAATTTAGAAACCAAAGTAACTCCTACTTCTTTCTTCATCTCATGTAAAAACTCTTTTCTACTTACCAACATTACCTTGTTGCTTCCACTATTGTTGTCCTCTTCTCGTTCTTGCATAGGAAAGAGGGTATGCTTGACCCCATTCTTCTCAATAGTGTAGGTATTATCTCTCCCATTATACACTACTTTTCTATCAAATCGCCAAGCTCTATCAAGCAACACATGATACACATCCATGGGCATGATATCACAAACAATATTTTCCTTATAACTACCAATTTGGAATTCAACCATAGCTTGTTCATTAACTAGCAATTGATATCCTTTTTGTAACCAAGAAAATCTATATGGTGTGGGATGTTTTGGTTCTTTCAAGACCCAATTTCTCTACCATTTCAGTAGACACTATGTTATTTGTACTTCCACTATCTATAATCAACTTACAACATTTACCTTTTTCCTTACATTTTGTTTTGAACAAGGCTCTCCTTTGCACTAGTTCTTGATTATCCTTGGGTGGCTTCAACAACGCCCTTTTGAGTAGCAATGATTCTCTGGATTTAGGTTCTTCTTAATGATGTGTTGGTGATCCAACACTTTCTATATCTGCATGTACAATATGATTACTTCTTGTTGGAGTGTAGTTAACACTGAGAGGGGGGTTGAATCAGTGTTAACGAACAAATTAAATTTTTACTTTTTAAACAAAGATTAGATCATGAATGGACTTATGCTAAAAAATGAAATGAACAGATAATGAACAGACACATTAAAAAATTGACACAGAGTTTGTCTTGAGTGGAAACCCTCTTGGGGAATAAAACCACTCGAATTTGGCCTCACTGGCCTTATCTGAAAAATTATTCTTTGTACAAAGCCTCACTAGCTGATTTGCCTCACTAAAAATGGTGCTATCTCACTGATAGTCTTATAATGCTGCTATCTCACTGATAGTCTTGTGAAAATGTACAAATATGAAGTAATTTAAATACAAAGTTGATCTCTATTTCACTAATCACATACTTTGTTCTGTCATGACTTCAGAATCAGAGTTACAATGTTCCAAATCACAAACCAATATATATATTATCTTTTCTGAAAGATACAATCTGTGTTTATCAAAACTTCTCATCATACTCAAAATGAGCACAATAAGGCATGTTATATGTTCTCTATTTTTCAAAAACAAAATTAGGTAAAGGCCTTTTGAAGAAACTGTATCAACAACTTCCATGAGAAACTGAATCTGAAACTACCCTTTCTAGTTGCAAAAACACATTTTTATACAAGTCTTCAACTATAATCCACCAGTAAACAATCTTGTCAAGAAAACATTAAGAGCAAATAATATATAATTGTCACATAATTTGTAGAGCCGATAAACCATAATAATCTCACAAACAATGACAAGGTTTTCTAATCAAAAGAAACATTTGATATTTTACAAGACAAAAACCCCTATTCTTAATAACAGACCTGAAGTGGGGTTTTTAACAAAAGAAACATTTTTGCATTTAGAAACAAACCCTTAATTCTCAACAACAGGCCCGACCAAGATTTGTATTTGACTCTTCTTAACAACTAAAACAAAACATATATTTACAGAAGATAATCATGAATAAGTTCTTTCTAACTTGACATACAAATTTGCTTGGGTTATTGAAACAAAATGTTAACCACACAGACTCATTACTAAGATTTGCACGGGTTACTATTAACAACTATCTTAACCCAAAAAACACACGAGCCCAGATAAACTCAAAGATCCCGATTCAACTAAACAACATTAAGAACAAGATAAATCAGCACTCGGGTTATTATAGACACAAAGAAGAAAAATAAAGAATACACATATCGACACAACCAAAACATCTCCACTGCTGCTCTTTACTGTTATTCCTTGTTCCATCAAAGACCAACATCCAAAAACTGTAACAAATTTTCCTTATCAACGACGCCATGATTAGGGTAATAAACCCTAATGGTTATAATGAAGCAAACATCGATATCCATTCAAGTCTTCAAAGACTTTTTCAAACCCAATATAATGATTTTCAAATCCGAGCATATTGATGGGAAAGAATTCCCAATAAAGTCAAACAAAAATAATGATCACTGACAACCCTTTTCAATCTTAAAAAAAAAGTCTTTGAATAAAACAATTTGCCACTCTTTTTATTTTAAGGATTTCTCCATGATGATGATGCTTTGTATATAATGTGTCACTATGTCCCCTCATTGAAAGAAACTTTTCCATCCACATCAATTTCAAAAACAATTTGGAGAACAATATTACTTTATGAAAAATGTAGCAATGTCCCCTTTTAGAATATAGCCTTTATCACTGCACTTTACCAAAGATGTCAATAGATACAAAAATGTACTTTACAATACCAAACCAATAATAGACCAAACTGGCTATATCACCATGGAATTATACCAAAGGTTGAAAATGCTAAAAGAATCAGTATGGATATATAAACTCATGCAAAACTAAAGGAGATCGCCATGTGCATAACTTGTAACTTCAACTTTAGTGTATTGACATTAATGCCAAATGATACCGAGGGACAACTCTTCTTTCATTTCTTGTATAGCCTCCTTGTGAAGATCCTAGACACTCCCAACTCTTGTGATCAACATATTGATTACATTTGAAACATTTACCAGTAAAGCCTCTTCCACTTCCTTGGAAACCTCCTCTTCCAATTGATCTACCTCCTTTGTTTTGGTATTCACTTCTCTTGATTTGTTGTTCCACTTGAACTTTCAACCCCTTCTTGCTACTATTGTCATCCTCTTACAAATTGCTGTCCCTTTCCTCGATAACCTCTTCCTCGATTTCTCCCTTGCTGATTTTTCCTTCTTTGAAGCTTTTCTTCACACCTTGATGGCACGCTGATATGCCTCTTCAAGAGTCCTACGTGATACTAGACTCAACTCATCTTGCAAACTATACTTCAAACCATTCAAGTATCTTGCTACCTTCTCAAGATCTTCCTCACTATGGCTTGATCGAATCATCGACTTGTAAAACTCCTCTATGTATTCTTTGACCAACATGTCTTTTTGCTTGAGATTTTGCAATCTTTTAAAGAGATTTGTTTGATAATCTCTCGGAAGGAACTTAGCCTTCAACTTAGCAAACATTTGATCCCATGGGGTAATCTTTTCCTTATTCTTCTTTCATCTCTCAGATTGAACATAGTCCCACCACATAGCAACATGGCCCTTGAGCCTTGTGCAGGCGAACTTCACTCTTCTTTCTTTTGCAACTCCTTCGTACTCAAAATAATTGTCTAAATCATCGATCTAATCAATGAGTTCACCATTTAAACTTCTGGAATATATAGGGACTTCAATCTTTGGTTTGGCTCCCATACTAAATACTATCCTCAACAACTTCTCTTTAAATCCCTCATGTTCCTGATTTTCTTCATCATCTCTTAACTGTTCTTCCTCTTCAATTTCACTAGCATCATCCACTGATGTTCCTCTTCGTTGTGCCCTCTCCATGGCATCCATTCGTGCACTCAAGTTCTGCAACAATTCAAGGACTCCATCATCATGTCCTCTTTTGCCTCTTCCTCGAGCTCCTCTACCTCTCAACGCTCTCGATGGCATTTTTCCCACTCCTCCACAACCCCAAATCTTCGAGCTTTGATACCAAATTGATGAAAAACCAATTCAAGGATGGGAAACAATTCCAACAACTAGCAACATGAAGCACTTCATTCAATGAAGAACCACAACGACAGTCAACAAATAAGAAAAAAAGCAACCAAATCACTTTAATGGAATTCAATCAATGTTCACAGTTGCTCTAACTACAAAATTTGACTTCATGTTCCAACAAAGATGAGGGAAAACTCAATCAGAAACCTGATTATTCATTGCTCATTGATTTGATTGCACAGGTTACAACATCCACTCCACATGTTGCCAACGATAGCTTTCCAGACAATAGTCATCAAGCAAGTTTCAAAATGAGGAACAACCAATTGATATGTTTCAAAAACGAAATTGCTCAATTAGGAACAACAACCAACGATGGTGAACAACCATCAAATGTGTCCCCAAAGTTTTCAATTTCAACCCAAAAAAGACTGGTCATTTTTTCCTTCCAGGCAACAATTCCTTTCCAACCAACCTTGTCCCCTATTCCAACTGTCTGCCCTCATCAAAGGTTCGACCTTAGTTTGAACTGAAACTCTCTCCAACCACAGAGAATGATGATCATTATTACAACAACAAAAGATATTAACAAAACAAACACAAATCAAACAACAAAACACAAAAGGATGGGAATGTAAAAATACCCCCGTATCACAAAATCATCCAAAATCACCAATTTAGAATATTTTTAGCTCACACTTTTTTTACCCATAACCTTTGTCAAGGGAAAGAGCATATTTTGAGTTTTGTTATTTTTAGCCAAAGCTACTTATGCTCCATGTTTCTTTTAGTTTTTTTTTTTTTTTAATAATTTTAACGTTATGCTATTTTTAGCTCAAATTCAATTATTGTTAGATAATGTATCTTTTGATCTCTTATTATGTAAGATATGTGAGTTCAAAGTGCTAGCTTGTAATAATTTGGCTCAACAAAATTAATTAAAGTTTGCTAGAGTTCAATTTTATAATTTGTGGATATGATATTATAATAAAACTTGTATTATATACAAGTAGTTAGTAATTGATATAGAAGTGCAATTAGTTTCTATAATTTATTTTAAGACAATATTTTTTAGACCTTACCAAAAAAAGTGTTATTTGCACTTAGATTTCTCATGATAATTCCCATGTTTACTTGCTAAAATTGTTGTTATCTAAGTATTCATTATTTTTGGTCCAAATTTAAAAGTTTATTCATCAAAATTCATTATGACTATTTTGCTTTAGAATATTATTGCAATGTTTTGTTATGTGCGTTGAATGAGACAAAATTGCTTTTAATAAATTCCAAGATTTGTATTGCAAGCTTGCTTGAAGTTGAGGATTGTATTTTATATACAAAGAGTTTCCCCTTCTAAATCAAAGAACAATTATACTACACATATTTCATTTTGTGTTGTATTGAAATTTGCAAACTTAAAAATTTATATACTTATTTTCAAATTTTAAGCAACTTTCTTTAGAAGAACTATAAAATTAACATATTTCATTTTGTGTTGTATTGAAATGTGCAAACTAAAAAATTTTATATACTTATTTTCAAATTTTAAACAACTTTCTTTAGAAGAACTATAAAATAAATAAAAGCCCAATATGAGTTTTTACAAAAGTGAAATGCCTAAATGTTTGCTCAATATTTGGGATGAAAATTAGCCGAAAGACCAAAATTGAAGGGGTGTGTTCAAAAATTTCATCAAAATTGAAGAAATAGAGAAGGATTTAATAAGAGGGTTAAAATTTGAAAACACTAGTTTAATCCCCAAAAATGCCTTATCCTAGATCCATGGGCCTTAAGCAACACTTCCGTTTATAAAATAACAAATTGCTAAACCTTTTCACTAATGGTTTCTAGTGAGATGATAACTAGTCATGTAAATTAATTAGGCTAGGTCAAAATTTTAAAGAATTGTAAACAAGGTTGATCTGTTTGAGCTATTATTCCTTTGCAACTATCTCATCCTCAAAAACCATTGGATGAATGCCCTATCCAAAGAACCTCCCCATAAACCACCTTGTAAAAATACTCTATGTTAATCATGCTTTCCTAAACTAGACATTAGCTCAACTACCTTGAGAATTCATACAACCTTATTATGTGTAGGATTTTTTTAACATACCTTAGATTTGTAAACATTGTTGCCATCATCATCTCTAGGGCCAATAGAAGAGGAAACAATGGTTGTGGGCAGATCTACATTATAGTTGAGACAATTGCTTAAAGGAATGTTATTTCATTAGTCAAGCTTGTAAATAACCTAGCCATTGTGGAACAATGATTCTTGAAATCAATTTCCATGCAGTAAAAAAACAAAGACAAATGAGAGAAGATGAAGGTGAAATCTCAAAACATGAACATGCTTACATAGGAGTAGAAAAGGTCATAAGAGTGATTTTCCACCTATTAGCTTACTTCAATGCTTTAATACCTTTATTTCTTGTTTTTTATAATACCTTTATTTCTTGCTTTTTAAAATAATTTTAGGCATTTTGTTTTAAAGACACTAATTTTTTAGATAAATTAATTATTATCATAAATCTTAAAAATTGAATTTCCATATTCTTATAAATAATTACTTGGAGCATATGATAGTTGATGCTGCTAAAATTATCATTCAATTTGATTTTCTTGTGTTTGTAATTATTCTATGTTTTCTTTAATTAGAGTGAAACATAGCATTGAATTTTGTATTAGTTTTATTTGTTCATCTAAATTGTAATGTTGTATATAGCTTAGCTATTCAATTCTTAGGATCATGTAAGTTTTATATTAGTTTTATTTGTTCATCTAAATTGTAATGTTGTATATAGCTTAGCTATTCAATTCTTAGGATCATGTATCATCTTTATTAAGATATTTATAGCGTGCACTAAATTATTGGCTTTTGCTATGAGCCAATAAAAATATCTTATTGTTGTATTTTAAAATTAGTCACTTTCATTCTTGAAATTAATACAACTCATTTGTAAGACAAACATGTTACTAGTCTTGTGTTCATATTAGAAGACAAAATATGTATGACATATTATTTTGCTATTTCATTATCATTAAAACCCTAGAAAATATTCTAGGGTGTAATTGTGAATTTTGTTTTTAACTTAGTGCCCAATGTTGGTTTACATTTTCAAAGAGCTTTCCTTATAATTTGAAAAGAAGTTTTACTTCATAGACTACTCCTCTTTGTGTTGTCTTGGAAAAAAGACAAATTAAACACTAACAAGTGCTTTAAACATACAAAATATCAAAAATTTTAAGATCATGTTTTGGTCTAAAGTAGCTCTATACATTTGTTGAGGAAAAGCTATTTCTTGTACAATTTATATCTTACCTGAAAAACATTGGTGAAGTTGAAAAATGTATATATGGATTGGTGGATACAGACTCTTAATATACATATACATTGTCTAATGGAATTAGGAATTAGGATTCATGATTTTATTCATCAAACCTTAAATAATTCATGTCAAATAGTCAAATCTACTAGTGAAGTTGAATAGTTATAAGTGAGTCCAAGTCTTGCTAAGTGCAAGACCCCCAACACCATAAAAAATGAGACTAAGATTGTGCCTTAGATGACATTGATAGAATGGATACCCCTCAATCCTTGACTTTCAGCCAAAGAGATATCAGCTTCGACTTGTGCTCCTCAATCAGGTTGCAAAAACAATTTGGGTTTGAAATAGAACCTTCTCCCCCCAAAAATAGTCAGGTCCATTTATTATCGTGCTATTCTGAAGCACTAAAATTCAGTTTTGTACACTTGTTCTCAGTCCAAAAAACAAGTACAAAGAACCAACATTTTAAAAAAGGTACTTGGCAAAAGCTTAAATGCATTTAAAGAACAAACAATATCAAAATACTACAATTGTAACTTTGATATGATACAAGCAATTTCATTGATAATGATAGAGCATTTCTTTAGGTACTAATGGCAGAAATTTGAAAACATCTGACTTTCTTTTGATAGCATAATTACATAAGGATATGTTACATGGATGAAGGCTCAGTTTCGAGCTTTTGTAAAAATAAGGGCTACATGCACAGGACTACTACGGGAGGTGTTGTCAAAGCTTTATGTTCTGGATAATTACATATTTTTATATGATGTAGATGAGAAGAGGAAACAAGAACTTGTATTTAATTTAGCAGACACATTGACATTGAATGAAGCTGCTTTAATTATTCCAATTCAATTTGAATATCAATTCTGGGATGTTGCAGTGTATTGAAAGAGCAATCGGTTTCCTGTAGTAGGGGTGGACTGGAAAAGAATCCTTAACCTGCTGGTAAGCTGGTATAGCAGAGTCCATTGTGTGGCCATTTCCGATTCCTTGAGCTGTCTTACAACAGATGCCTGCAAATACAAAATATTGGATAAATAAGAAAGCAATGTGTAGTTTAATGAATGATCTTTAAACACCGAAGAAATTATTTTACAATTTTGTGGCCATATAATTAGCATCAAAAGCTTAATATCATAAACTAACCATAACAGTACACCCAGTTGTCAAAATTCAGGGTAAATAGTTATTGGCGTTGTACTTCTGTGGTCTTTTCAGCTAGACCTACATTCTGGACCTCATGTTTTGACTTGTATTTTAAACTTAGATCACTAGTCACTACAGGGAAATTTAACCCCTAAAACTACATGAATATTTGTTTAGCAGCTATATATAATAATAATGTTTCCTCATCTCTCTGGCAGACACCCCCTCCTTGAATGCTAACATTCCATGATATTGATGTGCGGTTGTAGGTTTAACATGGTGCATTTGAGAGCTCCACACTGGATAAATTTCCCATTGCTCTACCAGTGGGAAAAACGGGTTGACCTAATAATCACACTATTGCCATGGTGGTTGATGGAATTCATTCAAGTGTCTTGTTTGATAGTAGTCGCTCTGCTTCTGAGGTCTCCAAGAAGCCCATCGGCATTGCGCCGAAGGCTTATAATCTTCATTCAGAGCTATTCGCTGGTGTCTATGTCATGTCCCCATCCTAGTCAGCACAGCTGGTGACAAGGTTAGCCTATCATTTCGATCCTCGTAGGCTGACAGGAGTGTGCAGAGGATCATCTAGAGCCGTTGCTCAGTGTTTGGTAGCTCCAGTTTGCAGTGGTATCAGGTTGGGCCTTCGCAGAATCTTCCAGTGAGCATTTTCAGGAAACTTTCTATTTTTAGAAAGTTAGGTCAGGCAGAAGCTGCTATTTCGGGCAGGGCACCTGGTTCAGCCACTTAGCTCAGAATCGACCTAGTTCAACAGTTGGTTGATTTGACGGAGAAATAAGGAGTAATTAAGGAGTTATTAAATATTTAATAATTTGACTTTATATTAAAGTCACTTTATTGAAATATTGAAATATTTAATTATTTGGCTTAATTATAAAGTATTTAATTATACTTTATAATATATCATTAAAAGGTGACTTAATGAGTATTTATATTCATTAAAAAGGGGACGCTAATAATTAATAATTTCTCCTAAGTCAAAAGTGTAAATTAAATCATTAATTTAAATGATTTATTAAAAAGGAGAATGGGTCGAATTTTTCCTCAAGGCAATATATACCTTTCACAGGCAAAATCGAACTATCATGTTTATTATTCAATTTTGTCTTCTTGCATCTGAGCATTGGAGTTTGCAAACCCTAGGGTTTCTGGCAGATGATCGTTTCTGGAGAACGAAAACTCTTCAGAGATCAGGCAGACTGAGGCTGTGAAATATCAGTTGAAGCTGGCACTTGGTGATTTCATCCAGAGATCACAGTTTGGGATTATTGAGTTATTCATTCAGAGATTTACAGAGGAAATCATCAGATTGTTAAGGCGATTTCATCACAAGGTTTCATTCAGAGATCAGGCATCTTTTTCTTGGAGTCCGTACCATTATTATTGCTGCTGCAGACTGGCCGTACTACTGTACCTGCAGGCCGTACTTATTTCTTCAGAGATTATTCTCCTGTTCTCAGATTCTGGCTCTCAGTTTAGGGCGTTGGCTTTGTCTTGAGCATTTACTGGAGATCTGGCATTGTATTCCGAGTCTGGAGATTCATTTCTTTTACTGGCCGTACCATATTGCATTTATTGCAGCCGCCACCCAGGTTTTTCCAATAATTTCATTGTATTTTCATTGCATGTTGAGATTTACATATTGTATGCTCTGGAAAAATTGAAATAAAAGTACGCCACTCTATTCTGGACAATTTTCTACGCATTCAATGCATTTATGAATTTTTTATGAATTTATTAAGCATTTCTAGAGAAATAGCAATTTTCCTTTTTGCCTGTAAAAACCTCAAAAACACAAAAAATCGAAAAATTGCAAAAAACAATACAAAAACAATTAGGGTTTGAATCAGAGAACTACCAGGGTTCTGACAGTCTAGGTTGGGGGTGGTAATCTAATTCTTTGTGATCACAGATCACGGAGTGTGATCTGAAACATTGATGCAAAAAATACACACACAATCTAATCCAGAAACACTCAGCAACATCTAATTCTTTGTCAAACTCATGGTCTTTTATGGCAAATGGCATTGCTGCTTCTTTGCAGGAAAATCAAATTGTAACCAATTAGGGCTCCTGTTCAGGATTTCTTAAGACCTGATCTTCCAAAAAAATTCTCTGGGGCTGCTAACTCTACTCAGTTTCAGGTTGCACTGAGGGTTAATAAAACTGGCTCAAATTTAAGGATAAGAGTGGCGTGGACTTAAAAGGAGAAAGTTATGGTTGATCCTAATACTTTTAGCATTATCATGCATGTAAAGGATTTGCAGGCAGGTCTTTTGAAAAGGAGGATCATTTGTAAAATAAGGTAGAAATCATACCTGAAGTTGAATTTGATAGTTGGGAAAACATCTTAAAATCCCATGCACTAATTGGCAAGTTTAATGGTTTCTAGCCAAATTCAAAGAGTTTACATGAGTGGTCTCCAGAGCATTGGAAACAGATGATGAAGGCAAGTTGATATTTTGCCTTATTCACATGGATTCTTTATAATTATTACTACTTGTGAACTGGGAAATGGCAAAAATTTGCTTCTTAAATCACAGCAATGGTTCTATGATGATTGCACCTCGAGTTGGAAGCCATGATATCCCTCTTTTGATCCTCTGCTTGATTCCTTTTCTTTGGTTCCTGTTTGGTCACATCTTCCATATTTGCCTTTGCAATTTTGGTTTTGTTGTAACCCAAAATTAAAATTTTTGTTACACTTATACATTTTGAAGAAATGAGTAAAAGTCTTGTTAAATCTATCAAAAAAGGTCAAAATTTGGGTGCGCATGTCTTGCATGAGGGGTTAAAAATTCCAAAATTTGATGATCTGGGTCTGCTCAGAGTGACCTAATCTACAAAACTGAGATCTTAGTTTTTCATCTCTACTTTTTAGGAAAACTCCTATTTTTAGAAATTTCCTAAAAATAGTAACTTTTTTTGGGTTTCTTTTGAAATGGATACTGGCAAAACTTTCTAAAAATAGAAAGTTGGTCAGTTAGGGTTCAAACTGTTTTTGATTGGCTCAAAATACTTCCATATCAGGCTGGTGCAGTCAAAATCTCAAAAAGATGAGTTTTTCCCTAGTGGGTCTATTTTGCTTTTTCAGAAGCATATTAGGAGCTCCGAGGTCATCAATGGAGGTCAATCAATTGCTAGGTGTCGGATTCAACACTCAAGCATTCAGCAAGAGGTGAGTTGGTGAGCAAGCACGTATAAACGAGGAAGAAGGTGAAAACGTTGAAATTTTGACTAAGTCTGTTTGACTTGGGTGCCCTAGGTGAAGAAGGGCGCCCATCTTTTTTAGGCACCAGATGATGAAATTAAGGTTTGAGATTCTAAGTAAGGCTGCTCAATTTCCTTCCAGCTCCGCAACGGATCCAGCAGTACAGTCATCAGATCATCCAATCATCCGGAATTCAAGATCAAACAGGGAGGATCCAAATAGAAGCCAAAATGAAAAACATGAAAATCACCAAAATTTGACTAAGTCTGGGAACCTTGGGCACCCTAGGTGCTCAGGGGCGCCCAACGTTTTGGAAGGGTAAATCCAGTTGTTAGGGTTTGCGGGTGAGTTCAATCTCTTTTGAATCCAATCAGCTTTGCAATGGGTGTCTTTGTCCGAGCACCAGATTGGTCAATCACCGACAAATCTAGGTCAAAGGTGATGGTATAAGATGAAGATTTAAAGTTTTATGATGAAATCAAACGAAAATTTTCTAAGTCTGGAGCAAATGGGCGCCCTTTAAGAGAAAGGGTGCTCGAGCTTTTGAAGCTTCAAATCTAACTTTTTGGCAAAAGTGCCTCCAGAAGACCCCTTTTAGAATCTTCTCAGCTTCGCAACAAGCCCAGCCATCAACCAATTTGAGCTCCGGGTCACCAGATCTGATGAGATGATCTGTAGAAGAGAGTTGATGAAGAAATGTTAAAAATGGCTAAGTCTAGTCAAGTTGGGCGCGCCTGGAGAGAAAGGGCGCCCAAGGTTTTGAGCTCAGGAATGATAGAATTTGCAGTTGCAGTGCCCAAGATCACTTCATTGGATTCAGCCAAGCTATCCAGTGAACTTGTTAGCCAGTCAATTGGATCAACGTAGCTCCCAGAATCAAGATTTCATCAGAAGATTGGGAGAAAAGGAAGAACTTGAAAATCATAAAAATGGCTACCTCTGGACAAAATGGGCGCCCCTAGAGGAAATAGGCCCATGAATTTGAAGGTCAAAACGAAGTTTTTCGCCATAGATGCCTCCAAAACAATCTTCTCAGAATCAGTCAGGCTACACAATGAATCATCCAGCTTGCTCATCAGATCAATCTGGAAGCCAAAAATCAAGATCAAACCAGGAGTCAAAATGGAAGAAAAGTTGAAAAAACTCAGGAAAATGGCAAGTCTGAATGAAGTAGGTGCCTCTAGCCAAGAAGGGCGCCCCACTTTCAATGCCTTAGTAACATTTTCAAAAATTTCAAAAATTTCAAAATTGTGAATGAAGAGAATGTCCAAGTTCATTGAATGGGCCAATTTTAGGGTTTTTGAAGATAAAAGCAAAAGAAAGCAAACCTATTTCAAACCCTAAGTCTATTTAATACACCTCTTCAATGCAATTTTCATCATTATTGCAGGTAACATTCTAAGGAGAGTTGGAGCAGCAAGTTTGGAGAATTTTTTTAAGATTCAAGAACTCAAGTTTGCAGATTCTTCATCAAATTTTTCAGATCAGCAGCATAAGGCCTTGCTTTTTCACGCTTTTTCATCCAGAAGATCAAATTTTTGAAGGCCAAGATTTTCAAATTTTTAGTCATCTGGGTCTTATCATCTCATTCTTTTGAAGAAATTTTCAAGAAGTTCATCAGGTTGCAGCAGCTGCTTTTTATTTGCATGTCAATGAAATCCTCAGTGCATTCAATTTTTGATCATTTGGGTCCTCTCAAAACAGTTTTCTGAAGAAAACCCATATCACAGCTTTTTTCGAACAAATTTCAAATTCTAGGGTTGCCTGCTTTTTCAATCAACCATCAGTGTTTTTCAAATCTGATCAACTGGGTCCATTTCTAATTGTATTCTAAACAAAATCCAAGTGCCAACTTTTTTCGTGAAAAATTGAAGAAATTAGGGTTTGCTGCTTTTTCAGTCTAAAATCAAAATTTTCAAAAATGGATGATCCGAGTTGTCTTGCAATGAAATTTTGAGCAAAACCCATATCTCAGAAAATTATTCAAAAATTTGTCCGTAGGAGGAAGAAAAATCAACATTCTAAAAATAGTAAGTTGCTCAAAACTTGTCTAAACCTAGGCGAGTTTACAATCATTCTTCAAGGTTTTCAGAATGGAGTACACTCCCAATGATTTCAAGACCAAATCAACTCTCTACCATGATTTCATCAAAACAGCTAAGACAGACTTGCATCACATCAAGCCGGTGTTTGATCTACATGCTTTGGAGAGCGCAGGCAACACTTCAATCAGAAACTTGGGACACTCTGGACTCCTCGCGGCAGCGTCTATTCCTATTTTAGTTCAGAGCCTCGAGTTTGTAATCGCTTGCATCAAGCATTACAATCCGGCTACAAGGGAGATTCAATCAATTGATGGCAGATTGATCTGCAGTTTGAAACCTGATATGATTGAGAAATGTTTCTCCATTCCCCCTTGGCCTGAAAGTGTCACTATCTCAAAGGGCAAATGTGAGAGGATGTGGGAAATGCACAAGGACAAATATAGCAAGAAGATTGCTCAAAGGTGGATGAAGGAAAAGGATCATAAGACTTTGCCTAAGAACATCGGGTGATGTGAGTTCAAAGATGAGATTGCTATCATAATCACCTTGCTCAACAGGGTCACTGGACAAGAAGATGCTACCAAGTTTCAGCCTTGGATGTTCTATGCTATACCCCATATCATGAAGAAGACTGAGTTCTATGATTGGCCCACCTTGATCAGTGACAGGCTTCACCAGCAAATAACGAAATATTTTCAGATTCATGAGTTCCATATGGTTTCTTACCTAGTCTACCTAGTGGCCTACCAAGGTCAATTCAGAAGGTTGAACACTGAGGGATCATTAAGCGTACAACATATCTACAACTACTATCCTCAGTTGGAATTCACGAAGTCACTGCATCACTACAAGAGGGTGAATGAGGCTTTTTTGATATACACAGTGCTGGACCTGGACAATGAATTGCACGTCCATATCTCTTCAGTCGCCAGGGCAGCGATGGCAGAGTGGGAAGATTGGTTCATACAATTTCCTACTTTCACCTATCTCAGAGTCTATGGCTATTCCGGTGCTCCGCTTATGCTACCAAGGTACCCATCAGACGAAGTTGTCTTCATCAAGTTATCAAGGCAAGCACATGATGTCCACGCATTCTTGAGGAATAGAAAGAAACCCGCCCTCAATTTTCCATTGGGACTGGGAATCTATACATGTAGGACAGCAGTAGATGCTAAAACCATGGGAAATGAGTTAGACAAACTTGGTCTCAAGCCTTATAGTGAGAGACGATCTTATGACCCTCATGGCGTCCACGCTAGCCGACTTAAGAGAAACTGTGCTCACATATCCGCCCTTGAAGATTTTTGCGCCAATTGTACAGATGAGTTTGAGGTGCGGAGGCGTAGTTACAGTAGGTTCACTCTTCACTAGATGAAAGACTACCTATTAGAAGACATTGAAGGGTTATTAGAGGATGATGAGGATGCTTCTCCCGATGTATGCTCGGAAGAGAATTGAAGATCAACCCCTTCCTCAAGTCAATTGGGCTAATAAGGAATCCCTCTTAGTCAAAGAAAGGACGGGGCAAGTCCTCGAACATAGCAAGGTATTCCTAGTTCTCAAAAGGAAGAAGTCCATACTAGCAATAGAGCCGCCAAGGGTATAGTCATCACTTCCCTCCTCTTCCAGAGCACAATCAAAAGGGAAAGGCGTAAGTCAGTCTCAAGATGGTGTGAAGGGCGACAGGACAACCAAAAATGTAAGGAGGCTAGACTTCTTAGGTATAGTCATACAGGAGCCATCAACGGTTGAATCAAAAGCTCCTCCAGAAGAGCCTATACCTCAGAAGGAGACAGAAGAAGTGCCCTTAGCACATGATTCTATACCACTGACAGGGTCTTCACCAATCCATATTGACCTAGATATTGAAGATGACGAAATTGCAATTGTACCGCCCAAGGAAGTTAGTAAAGACGCTACTGTGTCTTGGCTTGAGAGCTCCTTGGGGAGGGTAAGAAGAAGACCTTCATATCAGGTGAATGTTGATGACCTTGATAACATCTATCAAGAACCTCCTAAGAAGAAAGCAAAGAAGCAAGTTCACTTTGATAGGAATCCTGATGGTGAGATAGTCATGGAGACTGCAATACCCCCAGAGGACAAGAACAAAGATGAAGTTGATATGGACGACTTCATGATTTTTAATGCTAACCTTGGTAAAAACACCAGACATGCAGATGTCAGTCTATTCAGAGTTGTGTCTGAAAGCCTTCAAGAAAAAGTGATCAAGGATGGAGAAGACAAAGCAGCCCTCAAGGCTGAAATATAGCAGCTCAGGCTTTATATTTCTAACCTCGCCCATGGCTCATCATAGGCGACCCAGCTCCTGTCCCAGGTTTTAGAGACACCAGTTAATCATCATCAGTTGAGATAGCTGGTTATTTGTGCGAAGGAAACTCAAGAGTGGATTGAGAGTTTCATTGTCAGAGGAAAGGAGATCTTGGCACAGATGTTTCAGTTGAGAGAAAATGCTCATGAGCTACGTCAAGGTATCCAAGGGTTTGAACAATCAGTGGCAGAGGTGAAACCAAGGCATGAAATCATCATTGCTGATTTAGATATAGCCTATGGTTCAACAGCTTCAAAAGAACACAAGAGGCAGATCCTTGCTTGGAGAGAGCGTCATGTCTTCAAGGTTAAAACTTACGAGAGGATATCTGAGGAATTTATTGCCTACAGACAAAGGGTGATTGAAGCTCTTCTTTTCATCAATGAGTTTGTCACAGAGATTCCTTCTCGACACAGTCTTGAAGATGGTTCTTATGTCGGGCTTGATGAAGTGCAAGCTCAATTTCAGAGTGTTGTGCGCAGTTGTGATAGCAGCAATATAGTTGGTGGTAAAATGAGTCACCTTGCCATGATGTCAGCAAGATTTGAAAAAGCGGCCAATGAGGTCGAAGATTCCTGAGATCAATTGCAAATGGAGAAGATATCTTGGAAAAATGCAACTTTGCTATTGATGGGATAGATGCATCGAACTGGGACACAATTTCTTGCTTTTTAGCGGGATGTGATTGAGATTTGAAATGGCTTTCATCTAGAAGCTTTCTTTCTATTCTTGGAGCAATTCTTATCCATTCTTTGAAGAAGAGAAAGAAGATAAATGTAATAGTTGGCAGTCCCTGCTTTTTCTGCTTTCTTAGGTGTTAGATGTTATCTTCTTTCTAGATTTAGAAATAAAGCTTGCTTGCTGAGCAAGCCCTAGATTGTAAAAGCAAGGAGATTTTAGGGTTCCCTACTCCTCTGCTTGCCTATAAATAAGAGCCTTTGCTCATTAGTTTTCTTGAACCATGCTAGTGATAACAAAACGCTAAGCCTCAGTGCCTTCTATTTGTTATTTAGTGTTGTTCAATTGTTTTATGATAGCAAATTGTTGAGTCTCTTTTAGCCAACAAGTAGTTATTGTAATTGCTGTTCCTATTGTGTAAGAACAAGTTTTGCAAGCCTCTTTAGCTGCAAGCTCTTGTTCCAGGCATGCATTTAGTAATTTTTTGTTCCAGAAGTTTGAGAAATAAAATCATGAGCCTCCTTTGCCTTGGTATAACATCTTAGATTTCTGTTATTTGTGTTATGTTTTTGTGATCTTAATTTCAACTTACATTGAAGTGTGTAGATGTATGTTGAGAAAGAGTTCTCTTAAGCCTTTGTTAGAGAATCAACCTTGTTCATTTCTAAATTCTTTTGCTCTGCGTATTACTTGAGAAGTTAGAAACGTCTTTAGCTTAAGATTAGTCATAGTTGAAGTTCTTAATTAGAAAATATCAGTTGCGGTGTTTGTGTTTTATAAACCTTGTGCTCTAGCTGATCAAAAAGATAGGCAACTTAGTTTTAGTTTACTTTCTTTCAACACCATCAGCAAGAGGGAGCTTCCCCTCCTAATTTGAAGAGCAGTTTTACTGTGCTGTAATAACCCAACTTGGATTGAGCGATATGTTACGGGTTTCTCGTTTGACACGTTGGCATTTTGTCAAACAGTTTATTGAATGAGTGAGTTCAAATGCTATAATATTGCCTCTTTGGAAAAACAACTCCACATATTTGTATTAGTCAATTATACAATTCCAAATAGATTACGTCAGAATTACATTTATCAACTCAAGTGTCCATTCATAAGCAGAGGCTAATGTCTGAATTACGAGCATCTGAGTAGACTCATGCCACACATAGCAGTCCAATAGATTGAAAGAATAATAAATAGTGGATTACAAGTTCACAGCCATAATATAGCAGACCATAAAATGCATTCCATACAAATGACATATCTTGATTTCTTAACCAGATTAGATTGCAGACAATGCACAGACATACAGAAAATGAGACTAAGTTCATACCCGTGATGGTTATGCATCCAATCAGGAGGAGAGATGTATTCCCATTAATAAATGAAGTGCAGATTCACAATATCGACCACGAGGTCTTTGAGCAGTTGGGACTCGGCAATGTAATACCAATGTCCACCGTATATATTTAGAAATATTCCAGAAATACTCCCGCACTAATGCAACTCGAATGTCCAGCTATATTGAAATAATTCCCAATGATTTGAGACACTTGGTACTCAGCATAAGTGGCCTGACGTTCTGCCTTTTCGAATAGTTGTCTCTTATGACCACGAATGACTTCCAGCGCTCAACAAACCAATTCAACAAGATGGCAATACCAAAAATAATCCTTTAGAGTGTCCGCAAAGACTTGTGTACAAAGGAGCCCGATAAGTCTCCAAACTGTAACTCTCAGCAATAATACAAATGTATGATATGTGGTGACAACTGTGATTTGCAAGCGCTCATGCCTGATATCGGAACTTAAGGTTTTCCGCCGTTGAACAAGCAATGATGGCGTCTATACGATCTTGAACCCAACCACTCACAGACATAATGATCTCGGGTAATGTATAAGTAATTTCGATGATACCTGGGATATATATTCACACGTCTCTTGAGCCAGAGCAAATATGCGGACAATATCCAAACATTCCCGTCATTACACAGCACCACGATTCCTTGAGTTAGAGAATGAAGCCATCGTGCCAAAGGAAATATGTCGTGATGGAACTGAGAAATACAGAGCCATTACAATGCTAGTATAGTGTTAATAAACGATGCCCGATGGTTTCCCGCGATGTATTCTGAAATGCCCAATGCGCAGTTATTGTATGCAAATCCACATATTCACCGGAATATAATGTCATATTTTCACCGGCCGTCTAGATCAATGCTTCATTGCCAATAATAGTGGACAATTATAAATTCCGCCAATAAGATCTCTGCACAGTAATCATTTAATATAACCTTCGTGCATCCTTCTATGATAGCGACAAGATACCAAATCATCTGCTGGAATCACTAATTCAAGATACGACCTAGCCATTCAGGGGCTACGTCCTTCATGGCTACCAAATTGCCTGAGAGTTTGCGTTCTCAGAACAATTACCAAAACCAGAAACCATCCAATAATCAAATCTCCATCATCCATTATCAGTCTGCTGCTCCCATTATAATATGCCAATTTCAGTTTCAGTAACTGAATTATTTTCGGACTTTTAAGAGAGCCATAGTCCACCTAATAATATTTCATAAAGCCAACTGAGCTATTTTATAAGACTCTATAGAGTATAAAATATTTAACTCATTGATATTTTATAAAGTCTCATTATAATTAATTAATTAAATATTCAATAAGCAAAATAAAGACTTATTAAATATTTAATCAATTATTTTCCAAAGTCATTTTGGCTTCAAAAACGGGGACATCACATGTGCATAGCTGTCCGTTTCAAATATGCATTCCAGAGGTGTGAATTTAAACGCCAACAGGTTTGCTTCTAGACTAAGAGTGATGGGTGACTATTCAAGGAAATTCTTGGGAGAGTCTCCTTAAATTTTGAGTACTGCACTCCCACACTATATGAAAATTTGAGTTGAAATGGACTTGGATAAGGGACTGCTAGAAGCAATCACCTAAAAGATAAAAGGATATAACATTCCTTTTAGTGTTGTAGTTGTTTTGTTTAATGGTCATTTTTCTTTTCATTTCCTGAGAAAAGGCACATTCGTTTGAAGAATCTACAGGGAAGTCTTCTTTAGAAGCTACTTGGTAGGAGAGGGTTGAGGCTCATCATAGAAGGACCTCTCTAAATAAAGAGAGGAGATTTTTCCAGCTCCTAGTATGCAGAAGGCATTAAAGACAAATTATCAGCTTAAGGTTTCCTGCATTAGTTTCTGATAAAGATAAAATGGTTGGGCAATCACCTTCTTTGGTCAAGGAGGATTTAGGGAAGACATGACTCTGCCCAGAACTCTAGTGTGTGTTGATTGTCCTCCCTCTATACTATGGTTGAGGAATCTTTCCCTTCATGAAAATCATAGCAGGTTTTTGGTTAACTAATAGGTCACTCCTTGGTTAAGAATCCTGAAGTGTAGACAGTGATTCAAAAGAATAAATCTTCATCTGAAAAAGATAGGACTAATGTAAAATGACACTCCGATACCAAGTTAATAAGGGATAGTGGGGTTTTTGTGTTGATTTTTGGTTTAGTCTGTTCTTACTTTTGAGGGGATAGAGGCTTTAGGTAGAGAATCAGATAAGTTATTAGGAGGTTATGAATGTTCTGCAAACAATGTATCAATTTTTAGCAGTTCATGTAATGGGTGAAAGTTGAAGCGACTCCAAAACAACATTTTATAAATCAAGAAAGCACTGCAAAAGAGGAAGGGTGCATCTAAAAGTGCTTATTTTTAACAGTTGTGGTTATGTCTGATTATGATGTTTGCTCTCAGGTACAAAACATCAATATGAAAATCAAAGATCAGAACTAGAAAAACATGAAAATGACAAGCTGATAAAAATGAGTGCCTCAGGTTATGGAGAAATAACATTAAAAAAAATTGAGTTGACAACTGAAAGGGGTTATATATGTTATTAATGGAGGCATTACATAAGAGAGGTTCAATACTATAGAAGACTGATTGTGGTATTCGAGTCAAATTATACTAAATAGCATCTTTATGTCATAACCTCGTCTAAAATACATGTAGCCTACAGGTCAAGACCATAGTTAGCAGACTCTTGCTGAGTACTTGCCAAAAAAAATTTCAGGGTGAGTTTTTCAGGAGTTAACTAAGTTTTCTGGCAACTTTTTAACAATTTAGGGCAAGTTTTTTGGTTTGAGCCCTTGACTCATGTTGCATGTGACAAATGTGGATTAAACACCTAAAATATTTGTTTTTTTGCTTTTTAATAAATTATGAAAATGGTGTGCACCATGAAGATCTATGTGGTTTTGAAGGTCTTCATTTGCTGCCCCCAGACCCTGTGAGGAGCACTGCCCCTCGATTCCCACCAAATTCATTTGATACATTTTATAGCTGTGTTATGCATAAAATTTATGTTTTTTTTTTCAAAAATTAAGTGTTTTCTAAGTTGCTGAGTTGAAATTTTTTGGTTTGTTGAGTCCGAGTCAAGTTTGAGTTTGGAAACTATGGTCAAGACTATGGGATTATTAATAGAATACAAATGACAAAAGTTATGAAAGCACCTCAAATATTGGAAATATCTCAAATAGTTCAAAATATGAATGCAAGTACAAGAAGCTATGCTCCACAATGTTTTAGGAATGGAGGCAGGAGTCCAAGAGGGGGGATTGGGAGGGGAGCAAATAGCATTTATGGGTATGGCAAGTGATGGAAATGTGTATGTATAGAATCTCAAATTTTTCAAAATTTTAGTTCACAATCATATAATGTATCATATTCAATATTGAAATTAAATCAAAGTGCCTATAAGCAGTTCAGCTGCTTTAACCTACAAATACCTACAAACCAGGGAATGCAACTGAGTGGGGTGTACATGTGCTCTAACCAGGGGCAAGGCCTGATGCTGCTGCAACTAGGATGTCCACAGAACACATGCCAATAGGAACTCATGCAGCTCCCAACTAGTTGGACCAGAAAAATGATAAAACATAATGAGTAACCTACAAAAGACCTCTGTGGCTTAAGCTGAAGCCTGATTCAGATGGGTCTCTTTTAGATATTTTGTATTGTCAAATCTATGTGGTCTGCTTCTGACTCAACCATAAAGTGTCTAAATATGTATGCCTTTTTATCATGGTTGGTATTATATGCATAAATCACATAGATGTTAAGCTGTTCTGTAGCAACGATTAAGGATTGCATGCTACTGTATATAGTAGATTCTCTTAGGCACTGGTAGTTTTTGGATGCTTTGCTTTAATTTGTCGCATTTCATGCATTGAGTTTTTTGTTAGTCAACTGATTTTGTTCTCCATGGGCTGCTGTGATTCTAATACTCTTTGTTATACTTACTACAACTTAACATTTTATCAAAAATCTATAACTACAAATCAGCACTGAATTTTGATCTTTCTTTTAAAACATTGGGAAAAAGATATTGTCATCAAGGATGCCAGGACACCCTTGAGATGGTTGAGGGACATCTTGGATGTTCTTGGCCATCCAGATGATGTTTTAAGTTTTTAAATGGTATCCTGGGGGTATTCTTGAAAATTCTTGCAGGCTGGGAATTTCCCAGCCAAGGGATGTCCCTTGCTGTCCTGAAGTCCCAGAAATGGCTATGTGAAGGGGGACGAGGCTTTCAAAGTGGGGGACACATCCCTATTTAACATAGATGAGAAGCAATTAAGTGCGACGAAAACATGCGACCAAATGAAAGTCCTAGGCTGCATTCATTTATTAGTGGCATGCGTACTTAGTCTCCCTTAGTGTCTAGGTGCTTTTGCATTTTCTGTTCTTTTTAAGTTGAGTTGATCTCTGCTATTGAAATCCAACTCATAAGTAATGAGATCCAAAACCATAAATATAAAATGCACATTGATTATGTAATATCTATGTCCAAATATTTGGACCATAACATTTTTTTTTTTTTAAAGGTGCAATACACCCATATTATTAGGGGTAAACGCTTTTGATTGGAGCTATGAACTGGGTACAAGAAACCACAAGAAACTACCAAACCCGCAAGCACAATGGCTCAGCGAAGGCACAAGGCCTGTGAGCACTTTGGCCTAGTGAGGGTTTGAAACCTAGTGGCCGTCACTACAACCAAGCGACTTCACCACCGAAGCACGCTCTTATCGGCATTTGGGTAACATTTAACTTTCATTTTTAATGTAAGTTATTTGGACCGCCTATCTTAGTACTGAATAATTTTTCAATTGTTTGGGTTTTCAATCAAGGATCTGTTTTAGGGATATTTGTGATTGCCTTGTAGTCAAGGCAATGTTGCTCATGCCAGTTATTGTTGTTGTTTTATATGAAGATTGATTGTTGATGTGGGTATGGTTTTGTTTCTGAACTACTATTTGCTAATGGTGGTTAAGTATACTCATTTGCTTGTTGATGCAAGGTCTAGTGCAAATCACACTAAACCAGAAACATTAAATCCTTCTTAAGGTAATAAAGACACCATGACACAACACAGGAGATCCTTCTATCCTAAGTCACAGGAACATTAAAATAACCCTTCCAATGCATCTGAAATCACCATTAGATTTTTCCATACGTAGATGTACAGTTTGCAATGGGAAAATACAATGATATATTGTCAAAATTGTTTGTAGATATCAAGTGCTCGAAATAAATGTGGATTAAAAATGTTCTTGTTCCATGGGGATGTATCCCTGGACCTCAAAGCTCCATCCCCATCCCTGTCCACAATGGCATTTCAAGTATGGTGGGATGGTAGGGGACATCCCTTGTCCTTCCCCAAAAATCTTCAAACGTGTTGAAATAAGAGGAAACATAACAGGGTTGTTTGACTTCCCCAAGGCGGCCGGGGATGTCTGAGATGTCCTTCGATGGCAAGGGGACCTTTTATAATGTTTTTAAAAAAAACTTCTATAAGTTGTTAATATCTTTAGCTGTAGTCGGCCGTAGTCAACCGTAGCGTAGTTGGTCGTAGTCGGCTAGTTGTTATAATTCAATAAAACTATAGTTGTAGTAGGAATAATTAAATGTAATAAATGTCATATGTATTCGGGTAACTAAGTCCCGAATAGTGGTAACAGGCTGTTATGAAATGCCACGATGGTTGGTTGCTCAACCACCGCCACGTGTTATATGTATTGAGTCCTTGTAGTCAGGAAGATATGATTGCGTAGTGTGACATCTTAATGATTGTACATGTTGATATTTACTAGAAATGAATAAAAGCAGTCCATGTTTCAAGCATCTTATGTTTTTGGGTATGCTATTCTATTTTGTGTTTTATGCATAATCTAGTTTACTTTCGTAGTACATTGAAATACACCTAGTGAAGTAAACATTTGGCGCTGTTGCCTAAGCGGACTAGGGAATCACTTGCCATGTTAGCGTAATGGGTTGACCGGTAGAAGAGCCTGTGGACACTAATGAAGAAAGGGAAGACCAGTTGATTGAAGATTTGGTAAATCTGTGGAAGATATCCCTAAGAGATCACGTACAAAGGGAATCCATCAGGCGAGAGATCCCTAAGGCAGTTATCTAGGATAGACTGGAAGTGAATGATGAGGTTGACCACCTCCTCAATCGTTTGCCAAGATTGCTGGCCTGTCATTTCATCATCCTACAAGACCTTCAGGAGGAAGAGGATCAGGAACGCTGAAGGAAACAAATATTGCAGTGGTACGAAGAAAGAACCAAACCGGAAGAGGAGGAACGAGACACTAGCCGAAGACATACTTCCGGTAACCAACAATGATTGCATGAACATCTTATAATGCCCGTATGATTGAACGAAGACAACAACTGTGAACCAAGCAGGCACAAGACTCAAGAGGAGAAGGTTTGACGATCACTCAGGCTGCAAGAGCAAGAAAACCGGTGACAAAGACTAAGGCAAGTTGATAAAGAATTTAATGAAGATTTATTTGAAATAAACCAAAGTATGAAAATAACACATGAGAATCTTAAGGAAATAGACTGATCCATTGGTAGAACACATCAAAGTTTGGTTGAAGGTAGGGACGAAGGACCCTTTAGCACTCTCTACGTAGGAAGATACAATATCAGTGAAAATGAAAATGAATTAAGTGAAGTACTCGATAGTAGCATTAGATGCCTTCGGGAGTTGTCCATATCGAATGACGACAAATGGCTAATGAGTGGAAGATCTAAGCCCAGTACCCCAGGGAGGAGGGAGTACCGGAGGGAACCCCACAAGACTCAAGGTGTCGAGGATGCTAACGAAAGATGTGGGAGTGACTCGTATTAGGTGAAGAGCACAAAAGATTTACTGAGAGGGGGGGGGGGGTTGGCAGAGGTGTGAATCAATAAATCTAAACAAACTTTCACTTTTCAACTTTTCAACAACTCTAAACTTTTATCACCAACAACCTTTATCAACATCAAATTCTAACACAAATTAACTATACAAGAGTATCTCAATATGAACAAGTTGACCAAGATTTTACGTGGAAACCCTTTCAGGATAAAATCACGGTACAAATAATGTACTTTATGAATTATATAACTTTTACAATGAATGTAGGCACCAACCTACTTGAATCACCAATTTGTAGTTTAGTATGCACCAACCTACAAAGAGCACCAACCCTTAATCTTGATTTAGTAGGCACCAACCTACAAGGAACTTCAACCCCTAATGCTGATTTAGTAGGCACCAACCTACAAGGAGCACCAACCCCTAATGTTCGTAGGCACCAACCTACCGGAGGCTCCAATCCCCACTTGCCAAGCACCAACTTAGCAAAGATAGAAATATCAAGAATAGTGTTCCACCTTCAATGTTGCTTCTTCAACAGATGATGGACAATATTGCTCAAAACACTCTTGAACGAAGAAACTGAAATCTAAAATCTGTTTGAGATCTTCTCAATGGTCTTCAACTTCCAACGGTGCGAACACATCATATGACTTAGCCGATATTTCTTCTACGATGAAACTGAAGTCTGAAATTTGTCTGAGATCCTCTCAACTGATTTGCTTCCTTATAAGTCTGAATTATGTTGCCTCACACACAAATTATACTTTTGTTCTTCTATCCATATAGTCACCCTTTCTTTCAACAAATGATATATACAATATTTTCACAAAATATGTCTCACAATTCCTCCTAAAAATCTGTTCATGAACTTTCATAATTTTACTCACAACCTCCTCATAAATTTGTTCATGAAGTCTTGTTCATATGCTTTTGACATCAATGACAATATTCCAACACGTGGCCGAGGGTGCAAGTGACACACTGAAACATAGCGGGAAACCAGTCTAGTCAGGCCCAATACACGAGGATGAAATATGCCCCTTAATTTTTTCCCAAAATTTAACACACAAATCAACAACCAATCACTGATTAGTGTTAGCTCCAAATGCAAATCAACATAGAAAGTAACTCTAACTAAGAATGTTCACCAAGATCCCAATGTGGGCGAGGTAATAGCATACGGTTAGAGGATCATTAGGAATAAACTGAACTGAAATTACAATTCATCTGCTGATGCAGGCATCCACAAGCAGCGGGGATACTCCACTTATTCAGTGGGTAAGATTATTACATTATTAAAAATGGCAAGCCAGCCATTTAAATCCTCACTTCCACTTATTAACGTGGGGGGAATATAGTTCACACAACCACTTATTTAGTGGGGGGGAACTTACAATTAAAGAAAACAGATTATTTAAACTCAACCACTCAATCGTGGAAGTATGAAATTTAAACTAATTGCAGCGAATAAAATAAATAGCTGTTAGTACTACTAATCAGCTTTACAATGAATTAAACAGCTGCAAATAAGAAAGATATGCTTCCAAATCAATCAATGGTTAGAGTAACACTTCCTCTAACTCTTACAATACAATAATGATATAAAAATTGTAGAAACCCTAGCTTCCCCGTTTTCTCTGTATCTGACTGTTTTTATGATTTTTTTGAAGGTTTTTGGTTTTTTTGACTGTTTTGTGTTTTTTGCATAAAATAAAGAAATTGCGATTTTGCTTGGAAATGATAATAAATTCAATAAAAATAAATCAACACTGAAAACTACAGTATCAATAGCAAATACTGATGCCAGGCTATTATTTAAAATTCTGCAATGATTACAATGATGATCCAGTTACATGCAAATAAAAAGGCAGTGATATTTATGAAAACCTGGTTTGCTGCAGCAATAAATGATCTGCTGAATATGGTACGGCTGCAATGATTACACCTTTATCCCTCCGTCTGATAACCAAGAAATGATCCAGTAGTCTAGGCGCCTGGATGAGTGAAGCTGGATAACCAAAAGAGAAGGCGTTTCCTTGTGTGTGAGAAGTACGGCCCTCTGAATGGTACGCCCTGTCAGATGGTACGACTGCAGCAGCAGTAGCAATAAATGCAAAATGTACGGCTCCCTGGAAATCAATGTCCAGACTCTGAAATATGGTGCGCCTTGATAGATATATGTTCTCTGGATGAAAACACTGATAAAACTCTGATGATAAAATAATCTCTGAAGCTCTGTAATTTCCTCTGGATGAAGAAATCTCTCAACTGGCAATAAATCAGGTGATATCTCACACCCTCTGAACTGCTTCAATGGAGATGGCTCGTTCCCCAATGAATTTCGAGACTGAAACCCTAAAGCTTCTTGCTCAGACCAAACTTGATCAATTTTCAATAATTCAATATGCATAATGGCTCGAATTCCAATGCAAATGGCTTATACCCTCAAAAGTGCGAATTCCTAAAAGATAGGGATTATTAAAGAATTCGACTTTTATTATTTTAATTTCTCAATAGTCTCTAGCCAAATATTTTATTATAAATTTAATCATCAATTGGCCCCTTTCTGATGATGGGCGACCCCTTTATCAAAATCACTTAAGTTATAATTAAATATTATAACTTTATATTATAAACTCCATTTAATTAATATTTAATTAATTCAATTAAATATTAATATCTCTCTCATTATTCATCCAATGCACGAGCCGTCTGAAACTGATGAACACTGAAGTGATTCTGAACGCTGCCAATCCATACTGCTAAAAATAGCAGGGGTCCCACGCTGACTGCTAAAAATAGCAACTTCTGCAAGAAGTGTCTAAACGAGCCCGAACGAAAGCCAACTGATCAAGAACTGCCAACTGAAGCTGAGCCAAGCTCCAAAATGACCCTCTATCCAAACTATCAGCCTACGAGGGTCGCATGATAGGCTAATCCTGTGCTCTGAGAGATGTCAACTAGAAGGGGACATGACAGTCTGCCCCTCCTGAAATTGCTTGTCCTCAAGCCATCTCAATGCCGGATGCTGCAGAATATCCTCGCTCTCCCATGTAGCATCCTCAATAGGCAAATCTCTCTATTTCACCAGATATTCCCTGATAGTCCTCCTACGCAACTGTCTCTCCCTATACTCCAGGATGGACTCAGGTACTAAGATCAACTTTCCCTCATCATCTAAGGGAGGTAAAACTGCAGACGGTACCACATGATGTCCCAACGCCTTCTTGAGGCGTGATACATGAAAAACGTTATGTACCCTGCTCTCTGCTGGAAGCTCAAGCTCATAAGCCACCTCGCCAACTCTCCTTAGGATCCTGAAAGGACTGTAATAACGTGGCTTAAGCTTCTCTGACCCACTCTTCCTAAGAGTGGACTGACGGTAGGGCTGCAACATGAGGTAAACCATGTCACCCACCTCAAAATGCCTCTCTGTTCTTTTCTGATCCGCATACTGCTTCTACTGATTTTGTGCCTTGGCGATATTTTCCTTGAGAGCCCTCATAGTATCCTAACTCTCTTGCAACCAGCCTCTTGCGCTCGACACTCTACTGTCGCTCAGTAGCAAATCCAGAAAACTCAGCGCCTCATAATCGTACAACGCCATGAAAGGTGACATCTGAATGGTCATATGGAATGTCGAGTTATAACAATACTCACACAAATGTATCCATTTGACCCACACCTTCTGCTGCCCTGCTATATAGTTTCTAAGGTATCCTTCCACCCACTTGTTTACTATCTCTGTCTGCCCATCAGTCTGCGGGTGGTAATTAGTGCTCGAAGTGAGCTCGGTCCCACAAAGTCTGAATACCTCCTGCCAGAAGTGACTCAGGAACCGACTATCTCTGTCGCTCACAATGCTCCGAGGCAATCCATGTAATCTGAACACCTCGCGAAAGAATACCTCTGCTACCTGTGTAGCTATGTAGGTTGTGGTGATCGGAAAGAAGTGGGCATACTTCGTAAGCCGATCCACAACTACGTATATGCAATCTCGCCCTTGGGCTTTAGGCAAGCCCGTAATAAAGTCCATCGACAGGCATTCCCACTTCCTGTCAGGAATCGGAAGTGGCTGCAATAAACCTTCCGGGTACGTGTTCTCCTGCTTGTTCTGCTGACAAACAGGGCACTCACGCACGTATTGAAGAACATCTGCCTTGAGTCCTTTCCATGTGAATCACTCCCGAATCTGTCTGTAAGTCTTGAAGTACCCGGGATGTCCTGCAGTTGGTACATCATGAAAGGCTCGCATGATTATGTTCTTCACCTCTGAACCTGGGATCAAATATATCTTGTTCTTGTAAATGATCAAGTCATTCACAAGTGTATACCTGGTATCAACTGTTGATCCTTGAACAATGCTGGAAGCCCAAGTATCCTTGGCATACTCTGCCACTATCATATGCCTCCAGTCCTCTGAAATGTGAACCATAGCACTCAAATATGGTCTACGTGAAAGTGCATCAGCCACTACGTTCTGTGTACCTTTGATATACGAGATATCAAAGTCATAAGCCTGCAACTTACTCACCCACTTCTGCTGTCTATCATTGAGATCTCGCTGCCCCAAGAAGTGTCTCAAATTTTTATGATCAGTTTTAATGCAAAATTTGCTGCCAACAAGATATTGTCGAAATTTTGCTAAGGCATGCATGATGGCGAGCATCTCCTTATCATAAATGCTATAAAGTCTCTCGGGCCCTCTGAGTTTTCGGCTCTCGTACACAATCGGGTGCTTGTCCTGCATAAGCACTGCACCAATGCCCTCACCTGATGCATCGCACTGAAGCTCAAAAGGCTTCGAAAAGTCAAGTAGTGCCAAAACAGGGCATGTGGTCATCAACTCCTTGAACTTCATAAAACATTCCTGTGCCTCAGGAGTCCAAATAAATGCACCCTTCTTCAGTAAATCTGTCATAGGGGCTGCATGCCGTGAATAACCATTCACGAATCTACGGTAGAATCCACACAAACCGAGAAACCCTCTCAACTGTGTCAGGTTTGCCGGTGTAGGCCAGTCAATAATGGCGCGGATCTTTTCAGGATCCATACGTACTCCCTCTGCACTAATAATATGACCTAGATATAGCAATTCGGTCATTCCCAAGTCACACTTGGATTCCTTGGCGTACAAGGACTCCCTCTCAAGTATACTCAACACGGTCTCCAAGTGAGCCAGATGCTCCTGCCAAGTCCTGCTGTATATAAGGATGTCATCGAAAAAGACCAACACAAACCTCCTCGGCAATGAATGAAAAACCTTGTTCATCGTAGACTGAAAGGTAACTGGCGCATTAGTGAGCCCAAATGGCATCACTATGAACTCGAAGTGCCCACAATGACATCGGAAGGCAGTCTTCTCTATGTCCTGCTCATGGACCCTGATCTGATGATACCCCGACTACAAATCAATCTTGGTAAAATAACAGGCACCATGAAGCTCATCAATAAGCTCGTCAATCCGTGGTATAGGATACCTGTTTTTGATCGTCCTCTTATTCAGGACTCTATAATCAATACACATGCGCAATGTTCCATCCTTCTTCTTTACCAATACAATTGAAGAAGCAAATGGTGACTTGCTAGGCCGAATGTGACCCATAGCAAGTAACTCCTTGATCGTTTTCTCGATCTCATCCTTCAGCCGCTTAGGATGTCTATATGGTGTAATCATAACGGGCTTAGCGCCCTCCTCAAGCTCAATAATATGCTCTATGCCCCTGTCTGGAGGTCTCCCTGGAGGAATATCACTGAACACCTTATCATGCTTGACTCTCAACTGCTG
Organism: Sequoia sempervirens; assembly: GCA_007258455.2. Taxonomy (NCBI): domain Eukaryota; kingdom Viridiplantae; phylum Streptophyta; class Pinopsida; order Cupressales; family Cupressaceae; genus Sequoia; species Sequoia sempervirens. The sequence continues at coordinate 66,276 of VDFB02072348.1, forward strand.
AATGTCCGGATGATATTCTGTCTTTTGCTGTCCCTCCTGTATAGGTGCTAAAGTGCACTCGGCAGCCCACTCAACCATGTCGTGACGCATGAACCTCTCCATCCGACGAAAAGAAATTGTTTTGATGTTGTTGTCCCGAATTGCTTTTAGTATGTGTGTCTTCTCGTCAACATCAAAACGGATCTCCATGTCCTTGAGACGAAGAGTGACTTCCTCCAATGAATGAAGCCACTTCATTCCCAAGACCAAATCAATATCTCCCATATTAACAACATAATAATCAGCCTTGAACACATAATTGTTCAAGCGTAAAGGGAGATCCTTTATCATGCGTTCACACCTCAAAGTGTAACCGTCGGCCACCGTAACCCTAATGCCCTCGAACTCCTCAATGATGAGTCTGCGTCTCTCAATGAATCTAGCATCGATGAAGTTATGTGTAGCTCCAGTATCAAGAAGGGTAATGACCCTCTGTCCTGCTAACACACCACGAATCCTGAATAAGCCCTCCTGCTGAATGCTAGATAAGCAGGCCTCTTGTAACTGAAGCTCTGGCCCTGTCTCTGCTCTAGGCTCTGAAGCCTCTGACTCTGAATCCTCGGAACTCTCCTGCTGTTCGGAATTTTCTGATTCTGAGTCCTTGTAATACGCCCACATCACTCGATTTGCCTTGCCCTTAGGTCTTAGAGGACAATCGTGATTGGCGTCATAGGGTCTTTTGCAGTAGAAGCAAAGCTTCTTCTTGCGTAGATCATTAAGGGCCTCTCGATCCAAAGGTGGAGCTGCTGATTTACCTTTTGAATCGTTCTTAAAGTCTGATTTTTCTTTGTTAAAATCAGATTTGTCCCTGTTTCTGTTAAAGCCCTTGTTGTCCCTGAAAGATGAAGAACCTCTGGAGTTAAATCTACTAGATGGTGCTGCTAACTCCATGCTTCATGCTTTCTTCATCGCCTCCTGTAATGAAGGAGGATCAAAGGCTTTGATCCAGCCTCTCAGTGGCTCTGTCAAACCCTCTATGAAGAGTACTACCAATCTCCTCTTAGAAATGTTCGGAACCATGACTGATAACTTCTGAAAGTCACCAATGTAGGACTCCAAACTGCCACTCTGTCTCAACTGAGCTAAGTCTCTGAAGTAGGATTCTGGATCCTTCCTATCGAACCGCTCAACCAATCTGTCTACGAACTCCTGGTATGAAGTGATCCTGTCATGCTGTAGTGTCACCATCCCGTGGTGCCACTAGTCGTAGGCTACTCCCTCAAGATGCAGTGTCGCATAACGGATAGCATCTCTCTCAGCCATCGGACGTAGTGTGAGGAATGTATCTAACTTACTAATCCAAGCCTGGGCTGTCACCTTACCACTACCATCGAACATCGCCAGATTAAGCCTGTTGGTTGCATGTTTTAGGTCATTGTTCTGGTATCTAGGTCTCCAATCATGTCGACCTCTGTGGTGCTCTTGCCTCTGAGTGACAAAACGGTCAAAAGAAATCCTCTCTGTGACCTCAGGAGGTATCAACTCCCACTCCGCATTCGCTGCCATAAGTGTATCAGCAAACATCTCCTCTTGCTCCTCACCTGTGCTAACCTCATCGGCCTCCTGTCTCACAAAAGTTGGCCTGGTAGGCCTATCTGCTGTCCGTGAGGCTGTCCTAGGTGCCCTGCGAGATCCTGCTTCACTCCTCTCGTCGTCACGATGTGGTGACGGTCTCCTCGGAGTACTCAATCTTTGAAGTGCCACTGTCAACTGTTGCAATACATCATTCAACTGCCGTTGACCTGCATGTAAGTCTCTGAGTGCAAGCAAAACCTCAGCATCATCCTGATCTCTGGGGTTTTGAGGAATCTCGTTCCTGGGAACATCTGTTCTATCTGCCCTGTCATTCCTGTCAGCCATATTTCCCAGCTGCCTACTCAAACTCTGTTGCCTGTCAATCAGAGCCCGTCTGCATGTGTAATACCTGTCAGACCCAAACTGTTCTGGCTGCATAAGACTGCTAAACCCTTAGGATGGCAGGATTTAGCTCTGATACCACTGTAAAAACCCTAGTTTCCCCGTTTTCTCTGTATCTGACTATTTTTATGATTTTTTTGAAGGTTTTTGGTTTTTTTGACTATTTTGTGTTTTTTGCATAAAATAAAGAAATTGCGATTTTGCTTGGAAATGATAATAAATTCAATAAAAATAAATCAACACTGAAAACTACAGTATCAATAGCAAATACTGATGCTAGGCTATTATTTAAACTTTTGCAATGATTACAATGATGATCCAGTTACATGCAAATAAAAAGGCAGTGATATTTATGAAAACCTGGTTTGCTGCAGCAATAAATGATCTGCTGAATATGGTACGGCTGCAATGATTACACCTTTATCCCTCCGTCTGATAACCAAGAAATGATCCAGTAGTCTAGGCGCCTGGATGAGTGAAGCTGGATAACCAAAAGAGAAGGCGTTTCCTTGTGTGTGAGTACGACCCTCTGAATGGTACGGCCTGTCAGATGGTACGGCTATAGCAGCAGCAATAAATGCAAAATGTATGGCTCCCTGGAAATCAATGTCCAGACTTTGAAATATGGTGCGCCTTGATAGATATATGTTCTCTGGATGAAAACACTGATAAAAATTTGATGATAAAATAATCTTTGAAGCTCTGTAATTTCCTCTGGATGAAGAAATCTCTCAACTGGCAATAAATCAGGTGATATCTCACACCCTCTGAACTGCTTCAATGGAGATGGCTCGTTCCCCAATGAATTTCGAGACTGAAACCCTAAAGCTTCTTGCTCAGACCAAACTTGATCAATTTTCAATAATTCAATATGCATAATGGCTCAAATTCCAATACAAATGGCTTATACCCTCAAAAGTGCGAATTCCTAAAAGATAGGGATTATTAAAAAATTCGACTTTTATTATTTTAATTTCTCAATAGTCTCCAGCCAAATATTTTATTATAAATTTAATCATCAATTGGCCCCTTTCTGATGATGGGCGACCCCTTTATCAAAATCACTTAAGTTATAATTAAATATTATAACTTTATATTATAAACTCCATTTAATTAATATTTAATTAATTCAATTAAATATTAATCTCTCTCTCATTATTCATCCGATGCACGAGCCGTCTGAAACTGATGAACACTGAAGTGATTCTAAACGTTGCCAATCCATACTGCTAAAAATAGCAGGGGTCCCACGCTGACTGCTAAAAATAGCAACTTCTGCAAGAAGTGTCTGAATGAGCCCGAACGAAAGCCAATTGATCAAGAACTGCCAACTGAAGCTGAGCCAAGCTCCAAAATGACCCTCTATCCAAACTATTAGCCTACGAGGGTCGCATGATAGGCTAATCCTGTGCTCTGAGAGATGTCAACTAAAAGGGGACATGACAAAAATGAAGCTCAAACCAGCATTATATCAAAAACTAACAAGTCTGATATAAATCTGCAATTCTAGAAATGAATAACCAGCAACTATAAGAACAATTAAATGCTCATAACTTCACAAAAATACCTCTGAATGGCATGAAACGACGTGCAATGAACCTCTGGAGGATAGGCGCCCATGACAAAATGAAGAAACAGCCTCAAAAGTCATCAATTAATTTATGGCACAATTCCCAATCCTCTCCAAATGGTACGGCTCTTGAGAAGGGCGATTTAGCAATATAAAAATAAATACTTTGAAATAAATTCTGATCTTCTATGGGAAGGGGCACCCATGTGCTAAGAATCCATATCTTCAATACCCAGAAGCATATTAAAATCGTACAAAGAGCTGTTAAAGAAAATCACCTTTAGCCATGAATGAACCAGCAAGCTCAAAACTTGAAAAATACTTCAAATTCTTCAACAATGAAGCTCGTTGTGCACTTCTAAATGAAGCACACTCTCAATCCACCATCTAGGGAGCCATAGTTTCAGGCCCGAAGAATGGAGACAAATTGCTAAGCTTTCCCTTATCCGGATTCTGGACTTCAAACCAGTAGCATAACTTTACAATATTTCCCAAAGATAATCAGCTCTTCAAACAACAACAATATATAAGTTTCAATTGGCAAATGAAGCAACAAGAGACCCTTCAAATTCCAAGAAGTTGAATTACTTCAACTTCCAAAAGGGATGTCACTTTAAGCATTTCACTTTTTGAAATAATAAAATATTAATCAACCTCTTTTAGGCGTCCAACTTCACTTTGCAACAATAAAGTATTTAATAATTCATTAAATGCACCATTGACCCCTTAATGACCCCCTTTTAAACACAACATGAAGTGATCATTCCTAGGCGTGGGGGTACAATTGAGAAACATAAAAATGACTAAGTATAAAACTTAATCCATGGAGATAACCAAACCAAACTGAAAATTGAAGAAGGACAAGATGACTTGAGCTGAATTGATGCTGATGCCACTGCCACAAAATGACTTACTAAAAATAGCCAAATGCTATAAATAATAAATCCACAACAAAACCACCAGAAAGCCAAACAGAACAATCGAACTGCAAGGGATTGAACTGCTGCTAAACAGATATTGCCAAAAGATAGACTTGCTAAAAATAGCGAATTATTATAAATAGTAAGTCTGCACAACAACCTCTGAACGTGAACTGAGTAGTATCTAAAAGAGGAAACCCTAATTTTCCGCCTTAGCTTAGCCTACGGATTTCTGAAAATAGGCTAAATCCAAATGAAGAGCGTAGGGTCAAAATGGGGACATTACAAAGGATAGCAGGGAAGGATGGTAACTCCGGCCGAGTGACAGAAGCTGCCAAAGTTTACGGGGAATGGGTCAGAAGATCCAGTACGGCATTGCAAAACATGTGAAACAATTTGGATAGCAAATGGACAGGACGATCTGGATCACTAGTTGAAAGCATTTCTAGCAACACTCAAAGATAGTGCCATTGACTAGTACTCAAAATTCGACCAAGTACACAAAACCACATGGAGATTATTGAAGCAATCATTTCAAGATGAGTTTAGACACCTAAGGGACGATAGCGAGATTGTTGCAGAGATCTATTATACCAAGCAAGGGAAGGATGAGAGTGTGCAGACTTATAACTGGAAATTGAAAGATTTGTTGGGGAAACTGGAGACACAGCCAATGGATGGTCTGAAGAAGAAGAGGTTTATTGAAGGATTGCTTCCCTCGCTCCGGAAGAAAATGAAGGTGGTACCTCCATCCTCGTACACTGAAGCATACAATCATGCGATGGACACTGAGAGCAAGAAAAAGACATCTTCCAGAGGGAAAAAGAAAGATGACGACGATAGTACTGTAGTTGGCCAAGAGTGTGTGTACTTGGTCGGTTGGGAGTCATAAGTAAATAAGACTTTAGTTAATATTAATAATCCATGTACTTATGTTGCGTATGTGTCATGTTAGTTAGTTGTCTCGGGAATTAAGTTCTTGACAAAGTAATTAGTTATAATGAATGGACGCGACGATTGGTACCTCAACCACTGCCAGCATACTATATGTACTTGAGTCATGTAGTCGAAAAGAGGGCAGTTCTACTATGCTATGCTATCTTCCGTCTAGAGACATTATGATGTAAATGGCAAATATTGAATAAAGCAATACATCTATGTTCTATGCAATTGCCATGTGATTATTATATGTTGTCAATGTTATATTTCCGTTTACTCTATACGTCATTGTACCCTTATTGAGTAAACATTTGGCGCCATTGCCTGAGCGGACTAGGGAATCACTCGTCATGGCAGCGTAATGGGTCTCTCGGCAGATGAACCCGTGAATAGCAATGAGGAAAGGGAAGACCTATTGATTGAAGATTTTATCAATCTGTGGAAGATATCATTACGAGATCACGTACATAGGGAATCCCGCAGACGGGAGACCCCTAAGGAAGTTATTTGGGATAGGTTGGAAGTGAACGACGAGGTGAATCACCTCCTAAATCGTATGCCCAAATTGTTGGCACGTCATTTCATTATTCTGCAAGACTTGTGAGAAGAAGAGGATCGGGAACACCGAAGGCAACAAATACTGTAGCACTACGAAGAGAGAACCAAATGAGAAGAAAAGGAATGCGATACTAGTTGGAGACGTACGTCCGATAGTCAACAATGATTGCCTGAATAAATTTTAATGCCCATACAGCCAAACAAAGACAAGAACCGAGTACCTAGTGATCACTTAGGCTGCAAGAAGAAGAAAACCGGCGAAGAAGACTGCAACAAGTTGGTAAGGAATTTGATGAGGATCTAATTGAAATAAACCAGAGTATTAAAAGAACACATAAGAATTTGACACGAATAGACACATCCATTGAAAGAGCACATCAAAGTTTGGTGGAAGGGAGGGACGAAAGACCCTTTGGCACCCCGTACGTAGGAAGGTATGATCCTTATGAGAACGAAGATGAATTAAGTAGTAGCATCAGACGTTTTCGGGAGTTGTCCTTATCGAACGACGATGAATGACTAACGAGTCGAAGATCTGAGCCCAATACCCCAAGGTGGAGAGAGTACCAAAGGGAACCCCATGAGACTCAAGGTGTTGAGGACGCCGAAGGAAGACGTGGGAGTCTCTCGTACGTGGCCAAGAGTGCAAGTGACGAATTGGAATGTAGCAGGGAAACTAGTCTAATCGGGTCCAATACACAAGGAGGACATTGAGGAAAGATGGCTACTCAAGAGTGACAGAAACTGGCGAAGTTTATGGGGAATGGGATAGAAGATCCTGTACGGCATTGGAAGATGTGAAACTATCTAGATAGCCAGCGGACAAGATGATCCGGACCAGTGGCTGAAAGCATTTCCAGTGACACTCAAAGATAGTGCCATTGGTTGGTACTCTGAATTAGATCAAAAACACAAAGCTACATGGAGATTATTGAAGCCAGCATTTCAAGAAGAGTTCTTGCAGGATGATAGCGAGATTGTTGCGGAGATATACAATACCAAGCAAGGAAAGCACAAGAGTGTGCAGACCTACAACCGAAGACTCAAAGATTTGGTTGGGAAATTCGAGGCATAGTCGACCGACAGGTTGAAGAAAAGATGGTTCATCGAGGGATTGCTTCCGTCATTAAGAAAGAAAATGAAAGTTGTACCTCCGTCGTCGTACGCCGAAGCATACAATCGGGCAATGGACATACAAAGTGAAAATAAAACATCTTCTCGAGAGATAAAGAAGACGGATGACGAGGAGAGTCCGGAAGATAGCGACGGTGAATCCAAGATCGTACAAGCACTCAGAAAAGATATGATGCGAATGATGAAAGAATTGAAGGCCAACAAAGAGAGTGCGAGGGAAGCCCGAGAACTGTGGTGTACAAAGTGCAATGGGGAAGGTCACATAAAACCGAAGTGGAACTGGCGATGGCAAAGGAAAACAAAGTACCTTTGGAGAAGCCAAGAACCTCTCGGTGGTCGGAGGCGGAAACCAACATCGTACGATAGGTATTGCAAACCATTGTACCGATCAAAGTAAATGACCTTCTCCAGACTATGCCGCAGTTGGGACTGGCGATCACAAACATCGTTGGGGATGGCAAGCAACCGCAATCAGGGGACCGAAGGCAAGAATTGGTACCAGAACCACCACCATACGGTAAACAAACAATTGACCCAATATTGCTCACAGCGAACATCAGGAAGATGCTAGCGGTCGTGCATATGGAGATCAGAGAGAATATCTTGACAAATACTATCGTCGACGGAGGATTGGGAGTCAACGTACTACCCGAAGACACATGGAAGAGTCTTGGGAAGCCTACACTCTGGCCGCCAACATTCCAACTAGTTGGTGCTGATCAACATGGTATCAAGCCATTGGGAACGTTGATGTCGCAGAAGGTGACGATCGGGACACAACAGTTTTTGCTAAATTTTGTCGTCATCCCATTACAGAGGAAAGCGTACGATGCACTACTTGGGAGAGGATGGCTGATAGCGGCGAAGGAAAATCATAATTGGAAGAGGAACACACTCTCGATCGAGAACAACGGGCGGAAGTATGTCATCAACTTGAAGAACCAGGCCGTGAGCGAAGAATTGGCTTCCTCCAGATCTGAATCGGATGGAGGTGAGTCAGATGTGGACGAAGGAAGGAAAGCTATGGAACGGAACAGCAAAGGTGTACTTGAACTCGAGAGTTGTTCAGAGGACGAGACAAGCTCGCTGAATGGCTTATTTCATTGGCAGATGGAAGACTATGAAGTGTTCCACAGAGAGTGTAAGATGCTACAAATCAAGGAAACCAAGGAAGAAGAGAAACAGGGAAGGCCCAACCAAGCATGTTCGGCCGAGTATGGAGAGTACAAAGAAAGAGTATCAAAACTGGACAACATGCCAGTCCACAAGTCCGAACAGGTATGAGATGAAAAGATTGTGTTGGAGTTAAAAAATGAAAAGTATGAAAAAATTAAAAAATTAGAAAAAAAGAAAAGAGATGAAGAGAGAAGAAAGAAATCAAAAAATAAAGAAAAATGGAAGAGAAAATGAGAAAAAGCAAAACATGAAGAAAGAGGAAAGAGAAAGAGGGAGGAATAATAAAAGAGAAATAAAATTTGGGAAGAGAAAAATTGGAAAGAGGAAAAAAGAAAAATTATAAATTATAAAAGGAGTGAAATGGGTAAAAATAGAAAGAATTAAAAAATTGAAGGGGAAAAATAAAAGAAATTCTAAGGATGGCAAGTTATATAAGAAATCAAAAGGCAATACTCTTATTCAACATATAGTACACCGAATAGTCACACTCGGGAAAGAAGAAGAAAGGAGAAATTTTTTCAGAAGCCAAGACAATCACACGAAGAAAGGAAGGGCGAAGCAGGAAGAAGTTCGTATGCCCTTGGTGCCTGAAGAAGTCCGTACGACTTTGTTGTCTGGAGAAGTCCGTACGAATTGACAAAGAGGCCGTATGTTGTAGCAAAGAAGCTGTATGTTGTAACAAGGAGGTTGTACGTTGTAACAAGGAGGTCGTACGCTCTAAAAAGAGGAAGTTTGTACAGTGTGGGGAGAAATCCGTACGCCTGGAGAAGAAATCCATACGGTGTTAGGTGAAGTCCGTCGTTGTAATGTCCCCAAATTTTTGCGAGCATCAGAGATCAGTGGATTTAGCCTATTCTTGGCCCTTGTAGGCTAATATGTCTAGTTAGAGGGTCTCTTTTGGCAATGATCAGAGGAATCTCTCCTTCAGCATCTCGTGTGGGTTCAAGTAGCCTCCAGTTGATTCAGTTTCGTATATTTACTATTTATAGTAAGTCAACCGGCAAGCAATTCTATTTATAGCAGGGCACCTGAAGTTCACATGTTGGCAGTGTCGATTCCCAAATTCAGTTGAGTTGGTGAAATAAGGAGTTTTGCCTAAGTTATAACGTTTAATTATTATTAAAGGTGACTTTAATAATTATTTAATTTTAATATTATATTATAACATTATATTTGCACTTTATGACTTGAGGGTCCATTTATCATTAAAAAGGGGGCCATTTTAATTAATTACTTGGGCACTAATTTCAAGGATATCTTTTAATATTTCAAAGTGCAAACATTTTATTTTAAAATGTTTTAAAAGGGCAAAATGGAGGGAATCAGCCTATTATCTTTTATCCCACATTGGTGAGAAAAGTGGATGAGCTCCTCCAGGAAAAGTATAAAAGAATCTTAAGGGGGCTCATTTAGACATTCAGAATTGATTATTTGATATTGGTTTGAAGATTTCTCTTTGGCGTTTGGAGAAGGGAGCCCTAAGGTTTCTACTAGCGTATCGGCATAGGAGAGCGTAGCTGCTTCATTGCAACAGCATGCTGAGGTTGTGAAATACCAGCTGAAGGTGCTCACTGTTGGCTTCATTCAGAGGTCAAGTTTGTGCTTCATCAGATTTATTGCTTCAGATTCGCAGGAGAGATTTGGAATAAGGGTTTCAGCATCTTTCAAGTTCAGAAGATTGTTCCGGGTATCTTTCTTTGTAAAGCTTTTAGTAATTTATGCAATATCAATAAAGCTTCATTTCCAGCATTTATCTTGTTTCCAGCTGTGTGCCATTGCATGTTATCCTTTAGAAATTGTTATTTCCTTGCATGCAACTTTCTTGCCTGGTAATAATTGGAAAAATATTAAAAATTACAAACCCTAATCTTTTAGTATCAGTTTGCAGAAGTTAGAGACAGACAGGTCTCTTACAGTGGTATCAGAGCCTCGATCTTGCCATCCTGTGTTGAATTTTTTTTTTATGAGCAACAGAAATCATAGAAATTAGGGTTTGAAGAGATTAAATCTAGGGGTTTGTTGAGAATATATTAGATGAGATATTCAATAGTGTGCCCTGGTTGGATTGATCGATCAAATGCTTGAGGAAAAATTGATATTATTACTTTGAAGGAAATATTTTTTCCCCTCAGCTGTGCGATTAAGTGCCGTAAAACATTTTGAACTGTTGCCTTTGGAGCCGCATATTTTATGTATCTCTTCCGTCAATATTGCAATTTAACGATATATTGGTGTTGATTAATGTGAATCAAGCTGTCTAGGGAATAAGTCTCCTCGGTGTTACACAAGACTTAGACATGGGCACTCCTAAATCGCATCGTTGTATTCTCTGATATTATCGTTGGAGGTATTTTGTATTCGTAACCTGCTCCAGGCAAAATAAAGAGTAACATATTTTCCTGTGTGAAGGCGACACAAAAAGAGGACACATTATAATCGCGTTTGACAAAAAGGACGCATAAGGGAAATATGATATGTATCGTGGTTAAGGTGGATGTAATCAGACGAATCGTCAGAAAGATCATTTACGGGAGCTGTTGAATGTTAGAGGAGTTAAATAAAGTTCAATTGTGGAGATAATTTCACCCGCCAAGTGTTGTGAGCTAAGGTGTCGGGACCTACTTCTCATTAAATATCGCATTTCATAAGTGGTGAATGCCATTCTATGAAATATTGAAAATTGGGAGCTGCTAGCAATTTAGAGTTAAGGCCCGAGTTCTTTAAAAGAAGACATTTCACAATTAAAAATTTGGGAGTTGCTTGGAAAAAGAAGTTTTGAGAAAGACAAACAGACACCTGTCGAGGGGGGGGCGCTTGGAATGAACGATAAGAATTGAGGAAGCCATCATTAATAAAAGAAAAAAGACAATTAGGAAGCCGTCGATCAAGACAAATGAGATTTGCGTCTCATTCTGAGGAAAGTCAAGGCGTTGATATTTTAATCTAGAGAATTCCTTCCTGGGTGCGGCATATTTTAAAATCGTATTTGAGAATATTGAAAATCAATAGAAGACAAGCCGACATAAATCTTTATTGGGTCTACTTGGGTTATCTAGGCGCGTATATATCTTGCGCGATAAAAACAAGGGACATCGTATATTTTGGAGGAGTGTCTAATTTAATGATTTGGAAACTTTCGTCATTCACCTGTTGGGAGTTGTTTAGCCAGAGGGACGCAGCTATTGAATATCTGAGAGGGTGCGATTTACGAAACTCCCAGTCCATACAAAATTCGTTGCCATCTCCAGCCGCTATCTGCAAAGATAAAATTCAATTTAGAGATTGGGGTATGTTTTATTTTCAAATCTGCCAGAAGGGTCGCACAACTTCCAGAAACATTGGCGCTGCCTCCTAATCACAGCTGGACAAACACTGGTAGTAAATCTGAGGGCAGTTCGATATCAACTGTGGAGACTGTAGTTGTTGGGCGCTGCACCAACTCATACCCAGGTTTTTATAAACTGAGATCACATTATAGATTGTTATAGCAACTCTGTAATCTTGATAGTTGCTTTGTAAGGATCTTCACATGGTCTTTGTATCAGTGCAATTGGATTTGTAATTGACTACTGTTACTACGTGACTGTCATAGCGAACTGGGTTGGTTATTGTAATCCTTCACTCTTGAGGTGAAATCAGCATGATAGCATTGCAAATGAAAAGGTTTCATTATAGCAAATCATGGGGTCTTGAGGTTTGCATATGATCTGTTATGAGTACATGCCGAAGCAGCTGGTAGAAGGAAGCTCGCGGCAGTTGGGCAGAGATACGGGCTTATCTTCTGCAAAACATCATCTCCAACATTTCTTTCTATTGCATAGAAAGGCCTTTGTATTTTGGTAATCAGTTGGAGGTCTTGACTGCAATACATATTTACTGTCACACAAGCAAGAGCAATTTTGATATTGAAGGGATCGACAATTTCAGGTTCTTATTTCAATTCGAATTGAAGTTTGGAAATTTGCTTGCAAGTGTTTGTTGAATTGCTTAATCATTATACCTGAGTCTTGCATGATATCTTGCTTTCATTGTAATCAATTGGCAAGTTAGTAAGAATATTTGGGAGTCCATTTGCAAAGTGTTGTGAAAATGCTCTTAGCTGTAGATGATGATTTCTAGCATTCTCAGTTATAATAAATTCAAGAAATTCACTATTGCATCACATCTTTCATTTGTAACGCATTGGCATTGTTGAGTTGAAACCTTTATGCAATTTCATCATCATTGAACAAAGAGAAAAGCGAATTAAAGACATTTACTAGCAGAAAAGAGTTAGTCAGCAAACTGTTTGACGAAATGTCAAGGGCACCAAACTGAAAAAATTCATTATAACTAGTAAAGGACAATACAATGAAGGCCTAAAATCAAGTCAATTGGTTTTGGCTTTCAGCTTGAACAACGAAAATGGATTTCATGGCAAAATTGTTCAGCAATGAACAGGTAGTGAAAAGATTTGAACAACCATTGATGCATTTAGAGCAAACGCTTTCAGAGTTTGGACGGTCTAAAGGATCCAATTCACTTCCTATCATCAAAGGTCTGACATTGCAAAACAAAATGAAGTTGTGTTCCTATTGCGGAAAGCCGTACGACTTAAACCATGATTGTCCTTTGAGACTTAAGGGAAAAGCGCATAGAATAATGTGGGCTCCCTATGAGGATTCAAAACCTAAAAAAACCAACCAGCAAAGTAATCATGAAGAATCTAAATCAAAACATGATGTCTCTTCAAGTGAGGTGTCAAGAAGCCTCTACAATGAGTTTTCAGCAGTTGGTGACCAGTATACAACTGATCCTAGGGAATCTACACATAACAGTCCTGATTTTCATGACAGCGATGATGAAACTTTGCATAAGCATGAGACAGTAGTGTTTTCACATGTGCAAAATGATCCTATTGAATTGTCACATGAAAGTACTCAGGAATTGGGTACCAATGATGCATTGTATGTAGAGGATACATGTCATGGTGAGTCTGATTTCCCAGATCAGACCTTTGAAAACAAGCTAGAAGATTCATATGTTGATATGGAATCCCAGGATCGTGCTTTGGATGGGCATGCAGTTACTTTGGGAGTGGAAGTGCGTGAAGATACTGTCATACCAGCAACTTCTACCTTATCAGTTGAGCCATCTTTTGAGGTACAAAGCAGCAATACCTTAGATGTTGAGGTGGGCATGGATGAAAGCACACATGATGCTGCTTATCATGTAGTGAGTGATGACGAATCAGCCTCATATCATAGTGCATATTGTGAACCGGAAAACTTGTATGGGGGTCATAAGCTACAGAATCCTAATCATTTGGTTGGGCAACTAAAAGTGAATGACAATATGATTGCCACAACCATTGAGCATTTTGATGTTGCTCGTTAGATGTTGGCTACCTATGGTTGGAGTACTCCTTTGACAGATGAGCACGGTGATAGTGGTTTTTCCCTTGCAGAGATACATGCACTTCGAGAAGCAATTGGAATGATGAAACAAAATTACCTAAAACTACTTACGGACAGGGATTTTCTTCTCAAGTGGGATTGCATTTGTTATGATGCATTGAAGGGAAAGGAGGAGCAAGTCGATGAGCTCACTCATGAGCTTGAGGTGACTATGGACTCGTTGCAGAGCCCCCAGTTGGCCCTTCAGGAGTCTCAGTCACGGTTGGACAAGCTTACCGTGGAGTTAAGTTTGGCACAGTCTCGACTAGCTGCAGATACAGTACAGTTACATACAGTGGCAGTCGGTGAGGATCATGTCTCCATGGGTTGTAGTGAGGATGTGGTTACATCCATCACGGTTACAAGAGTAGTTGATACAGATGGGATGAGTGTTTTGGTTGAGAGCTCTTGTAAGGAGATAGTTGATTTTTCCGAGAGTTGTGTGACAGATCACGTCACTATTCCATCGTCATCACAAGAGATATGTGGGGCATCACCCAGTATGGAGATTTGTACTTATGCTGATTGGTTTCCCCAGGACTATGATGGTCAGCCATTGACAGAGGTGGGAGCATTTTATCTTGATTGCATAGTGAGGAGTGTTCATCACTTCTCCTTTAGTCCACACACGGAGGATTTGATGATGCATCAGTGTGGTTTGGCTCCTGAGTTATACCATCCGTTGTGGGATGGGTATTCACCATCTTCAGAAGATGGGATTAGCAGCTGCAAGCGCCAGACTCAGCAGTTTGTGGGGGGATTATTTGCAGGGACAGCTGTCAGTTTTACATCATGCTGACATGTATCCAACAAGGTTTGCTACTTCTATGTCACAAAGTTTTCTTATGGGTACATGGTTACAGGATGACTATGGTGTCAGTTGGCATGATGGCTTGGTCAGTTATCACATCCATGAGGGTTTAGCAAAGAACAGGAAGAGATTCGGTGTAGCAAATGCTTCTAGAAGTTCTTATCTCCGCATGACAGATGGATGTGAATTCAAATTGTATTGGGATTCAGGTGGTGACAGTTTTGGCACCAAGTATTGGATGGGTCCCATTGGGTTACTTCACCATTTCCAGCATGGTGAAGTTGGAGGTAGTAGAGCGCAGTGGAAGCTTGAGGATGACAGACACGACAGACCTTCACTCTGGGTTTGGGATCCAGGGATAGCTTGCGCAGTTGTGATTTTGTTGATGCTATGAGAGACAATTAGAGATGTGTGGGACACTTCACAGTTCTTCTTTTGGGCCTTCCGAGGAGTTGGGTTTCTTTGCAGTAGAGATTGCTTGAGGACAAGCAATTTTAGGGAGGGCAGACTGTAATGTCCCCAAAGTTTTGCGAGCATTAGAGTTCAGTGGATTTAGCCTATTCCTGGCCCTTGTAGGCTAATATGTCTAGTTAGAGGGTCTCTTTTGGCGATGATCAGAGGAATCTCTCCTTCAGCATCTCGTGTGGGTTCAAGTAGCCTTCAATTGATTCAGTTTCGTATATTTACTATTTATAGTAAGTCAACTGGCAAGCAATTCTATTTATAGCAGGGCACTTGAAGTTCACATGTTGGCAGTGTCGATTCCCAAATTCAGTTGAGTTGGTGAAATAAGGAGTTTTGCCTAAGTTATAACGTTTAATTATTATTAAAGGTGACTTTAATAATAATTAATATTTTAATATTATATTATAACATTATATTTGCACTTTATGACTTGAGGGTCCATTTATCATTAAAAAGGGGGCCATTTTAATTAATTACTTGGGCACTAATTTCAAGGATATCTTTTAATATTCCAAAGTGCAAACATTTTATTTTAAAATGTTTTAAAAGGGCAAAATGGAGGGAATCGACCTATTATCTTCTATCCCACATTGGTGAGAAAAGTGGATGAGCTCCTCCAGGAAAAGTATAAAAGAATCTTAAGGGGGCTCATTTAGACATTCAAAATTGATTATTTGATATTGGTTTGAAGATTTCTCTTTGGTGTTTGGAAAAGGGAGCCCTAGGGTTTCTACTAGCGTATCGGCATTGGAGAGCGTAGCTGCTTCATTGCAACAGCATGCTAAGGTTGTGAAATACCAGTTGAAGGTGCTCACTGTTGGCTTCATTCAGAGGTCAAGTTTGTGCTTCATCAGATTTATTGCTTCAGATTCGCAGGAGAGATTTGGAATAAGGGTTTCAGCATCTTTCAAGTTCAGAAGATTGTTCCGGGTATCTTTCTTTGTAAAGCTTTCAGTAATTTATGCAATATCAATAAAGCTTCATTTCTAGCATTTATCTTTTTTCCAGCTGTGTGCCATTGCATGTTATCCTTCAGAAATTGTTATTTTCTTGCATGCAACTTTCTTGCCTGGTAATAATTGGAAAAATATTAAAAATTACAAACCCTAGTCTTTTAGTATCAGTTTGCAGAAGTTAAAGATAGACAGGTCTCTTACAGTCGTACACTAGGCTAAGGAAGAGGTTGTACAACCTGAGAAGTTCGTACGGTGTGTAAAGAAGTTCGTACGCATAAAGATCGTATGCACTGAGCAAGGGAAGGCTATACGGTGCAGAAAAGGAGAAGTTGTACTCAGTGTCGATTTGAACAAGGGGAGATGTCAAAAGAGGGAGTCAAATGCAAACGCCGTACCAGTTGCCAGCAAGCATTACCAGTATGGAAATTGGAGTGTCATACCATCCATTGCCGCACCAATCATCAACCGGGAGAAAGTAAAGTCTAAGAAAAACAATGTAAAGTTTGTATTTTTCGGCTTTGTTAGCACTATTTGGAACATGTGGAAAAATCATGAAAATGAGGCGTGTGATGAAGTTTCGAGTGGTTTCAAAATTGTTAAATTGAGGTGCTGCCCCTCGACTCCGCTGAGGGCGCTGTCCCCAAACCCCCACAAGGGGCACTGCCCCCAAACCTCTGCAAGGAGCACTGTCCCTTGATCCCGCTGGGGGCATTGCCCCTAGACCCCCATCAAATTTATTGGAATTGCCAATTTGCAGTGCAACCAACCATCATAGTGCAATCGCAGGAGCAATTGCCTGCCAAGTAGACGAGAGCTACAACTCTCCAGGAGAAGTTGGTGGAGAGAGACGGAGTATTGGGTGAGAGTGACAATTAGTTGACAGAGGAGGATCAGCTAGTGGTGGAAAAAGATACACAGGTGGTTGATGTGCAGCAACTTTCAACCGACAAGGAGAATCAAGGAAAAGAAAAGGAATTGGCTAGCACCAAGCAAGAACTCGAGTTGGCAATTTTGGTTTTTAGTCGTCTGGAAGACAACTACTTTGTGGGGGAGATGATGTACTTGGCCGAGAGTGTGTACTTGGTTGGTTGGGAGTCATAAGTAAATAAGACTTTAGTTAATATTAATAATCCATGTATTTATGTTATATATGTGTCATGTTAGTCAGTTGTCTCGGGAATTAAGTTCCTGACGAAGTAATTAGTTATAATGAAGGGACGCGACGGTTGGTACCTCAACCACCGCCAGCGTACTATATGTACTTGAGTCATGTAGTCGAGAAGAGGGCGGTTCTACTATGCTATGCTATCTTCTGTCTAGAGACATTATGATGTAAATGGCGAATACTGAATAAAGCAATACATCTATGTTCTATGCAATTGCCATGTGATTATTATATGTTGTCAATGTTATATTTCCGTTTACTCTGTACGTCATTGTACCCATAGTGAGTAAACAAGTACGAGGGAGAGTGAAGATGTCATGTCCCCTTCTCAGTGACATCTCTCAGAGGACAGGATTGGCCTATCACACGACCCTCGTAGGCCGATAGACTGGATAGAGGGTCACTTCGGAGCTTGGCTCAGCTTCAGTCAGCAGGGATTGATTAGTTGTCTTTCGTTCTGGCTCGATCGGAGGTTATTTGCAGAATTGCTATTTTTAGCAGTTCCTGGCAGGCAGTGTGGGACCACTGCTATTTTTAGCAGTATGGCTGTGGCGACATCAGGAATCACTTCAGAGTTCGTCCGCATCAGACGGATCAGTCATCGGGTTAGAAACGAGGAAGATATTAATATTTGATCGTATTGATTAAATATTAATTAATTAATGTTTATAATATAAAGTTATAATTTTTAATTATAACTTAAGTGACTGCCTTGAGGGGTGCGCCATCATGAAGGGGGCCAGTTTAACATTTAAATTATGATTTAAATATTTGACGGAGAACTATGGAGAAATAAGAAAATTAAAAATCAAATATTAATTAAAACCCTATTTTCAAGGGAATCGCACTTTTCAGCTTATTTGAGGTTTTGCCTTGGAAAGTGAGCCATTATGTGATTATTGAGTTTTGAGAAATTGATCAAATTGATCTGAGCCTGAGACTTAGGGTTTCACGTTCGATTCCTTGGAGAACGAGCCATCTCCAGCGGAAAGCAATTCAGAGAGTGTGCAATATCACTTGATTTATTGCCTACAGAGGTTTTCTTATTCAGAGAAAACTACAGAGCTTTCAGAGATTGTTATTTGTCAGAGATTCTTCAGTTGTTGCATCCAGTTATCATCTATTACCTTGGGCGCACCATTTACAGAGGGTTATACATTGAAATTTGTGAAGGCCGTACAAATTGATTGCTGGTCTGACAGGCCGTACTTGCACAGCAGGCCGTACCTCTCTTCTAAACACGTGTTTCATTCACCTGGAAGAAACGCCTATCACACTGGTTCCAGAATACCTTCCTTGGAGGCGCCAACTTGCTGGGAGTCTTCAGAGATCATCATTTTGAAGGAGAAGAGCATTCATTAATTGGGCCGTACAGATCTGTACTTCTGTACCAGCAAAATACCAGGTTTTTAAAATCTTGAAAATTCTTCATTTTAAACATTGCATGCTTCTGGGTATCATTGTAATCAATCGAAAAGTTGAATAAAGGATACTGGCATTGATATTGTTGCATTTCCAGAGCTATTTGATTTTTAGTAAATTTATTTCCATTTATTAGCAAAATCGTACCTTTTCACTATTGCATCAAAACACAAAAAAATTGCAAAAACCCAAAAACGTCAGAAAAACATTAAATATCTATCAGAAGCAGTGTCAAGGGGAAACAGGGATTTCTACAGAAGATGAATCAAAAACCATACAAGCTCTCTGTTGAGATATGTTGAGAATGATGAAAGAACTAAAAGCTGACAATAAAGGGTTGAAGGAGGCAAATGAACTATGGTGTACCGAATGCAAAATAGAAGGTCACAAAAAGGCGAACTATCCAAAGAAAATGTTTTCTGACATCTACCAAGTTATGGGACACTTCGTTAAGGAGTGCCCATAAAACTTTAAAACACGGAGTTCGCAAGCGTTCTTCGCACAAGGGGAACAGTCAACCCCTCCAACCACACTGCCGAAACCCCAGAACAACAACACATTCCCTGGTGGCAATTACAACAATCAGAGAAGTAACAATAGTACGCCAAGAAGCAAAATTCAGTACGACAGCAAAGGTAGACCCATGATCCAATGCTGGAAATGTAATGAATGGGGTCACTTTGCTAGGGATTGCAAGAGCGGTCAAGGTGTTTGTTGTACCCCAAAATTAAAATTTTTGTTACACTTAGATATTTTGAAGAAATGAGTAAAAGTCTCGTCAAATCAGTCAAAAAGGTCAAAATTTGGGTGTGCATGTCTTGCATGAGGGGTTAAAATGCAAAATTTTCAAAATCTGACGATCTAGGTCTACTAAGAGCAGCTAAATCTACAAAACCTAGATCTCAGTTTTTCATCCCTAAATTTTAGGAAAACTGCTATTTTCAGAAATTTTCTCGAAATAGTAACATTTTGTGGGTTTTTCTGGGTTTCTTTCGAAATGGATACTGGCAAAATTTTCTAAAAATAGAAAATTTCTAAAAAAAGAAAGTTGGTCTGACAGGGTCCAAACTAATTTTGATTGGCTCAAGATGCTTCCATATCAGGCTGGTGCAGTCAAAATCTTAAAATAATCAGTTTTGACCTATTGGGTCTATTCTGCTTTTCAGAAGCATATCTGGAGCTCCAAGGTCATCAATGGAGGTCATTCGGGTGTTAGGCGTCTGTTTCAGCATTCAAATTTTTAGCGGAAGGTGAAACGATGAACATGCACGAAGAACAAGAAAGAAAATTAAAAAGTCATGAAAATTTTCTAAGTCTGCTGAGTTTAGGCGCCCATGCTGAAGAAAGGCGCCCACCTTTTTAGGTCACCTGATGAGTGAATTAGGGTTTGGACCTCCAATGGAAGTTGCTCAGTATTCAGTTAGTTTCGCGATGGATATCTTCATCAGAGCATCCGACAATCCAGTCTCCAGAAAATTCAAGTCAAAGTGGAAGATATAGAATGAAGATCTGAAACTTGAAGAAGAAGATTAAAGTAAAATTTTTCTAAGTCTGGAGAAACTGGGCGCCCTAGGTGAAGAAGGGCGCCCAACTTTTCAAGGGTTCAAACAGATGAATTTGCAGTCAAAGTTATAACGAGATGTCTTCAGAATGCAACAGGCTTTCCAGCAAGCTATCCAGCACGACAAACGGAGTTCGCAGTCATCAAATTCAAAGAGCTGAACATAGGGTCCGATGACAGTTAAAAAGAGAAATCTGAAAGCAAAGGTGAAAATGTGAAAATAAACTAACTCTAGTGAAACTAGGCGCCCAAGCTTTTGAGGACATGAAATCTACTTTTTGGCAAAAGTGTCTCCAGAAGAGCCCTCCTGAAATCTTCTCAGCCTTGCAACGAGCCCAACCATTCATCAAACTGACACCCGAAACTCCGGATTCAACAAGGTCATCTGCAGAAGTGAAAGACATGAAAAAAATTGAAAATTTTCTAAGTCTGGAAGAAGTGGGCGCCCCTGTTGAGGAAGGGCGCCCAAACTTTTGAAGCTCATAATGATGGATTTTGCAGAAGTAGCATCCACGAAGGCCTCACCAAAATCAGTCTGGCTATCCAACGAAATATTCAGACAGTCAATCGGATCAGCGTAGCTCCCGGAATTGAAGATTCATCAGAAGATCAAAGGGAGAAGGGAGAACTTGGAGATCAGAAAAATGGCTAACACTGTAGAAGTTCGAAACCCCTCGAAAGAAAAGCCTCCCATGAATTCGAAGGTCAAAATCAATGTAATGTCCCCAATTTTGCGAGCATCAGAGTTCGGTGGATTTAGCCTATTCTTAGCCCTCGTAGGCTAATATGCATGGTTAGAGGGTCTCTTGATGGAGCTTGGCTTGCCTTCGGATTGTCAGAATTTACCAGTTGGCTTTCGTTTGGGCTCATTCGGATGTCTTTTGCCTGACTTGCTATTTTTAGCAGTATGGTATGGTCACGTGCAGAATCACTTCCTTCTTCATCAGCTTCAGACGGTTCGTGCATCGGGCATATATTGAGAGAGATATTAATATTTAATTGATTTAATTAAATATTAATTACTTGGAGCTTATGTTATAAAGTTATAATATTTAAAATATTATAACTTAAGTGATTTTTGCTGAAGGGGTCGCCCATCATTGAAGGGGCCACTTTTAATTATATTTTATAATTAAAAGTGCTTTCGAAAACTATTGAAAAATTAAAAAGAAAAAAGTTCGAATTTATTTAAATGAAACCTAATTGAGAAAATTCAAACTCTTGAGGAGATATAAGGGTTTCATTGGGATTTGAGCTCATTATGTTATGAAATCAATTTTTGATCAAGTCTTCTTCAGAGAACGAAGCCAAGGGTTTCAGTTGTCTACAAGCATTGGAGAACGAGCCATCTTCAGTGTTGCAGTTTAGAGGCTGTGAAATATCAGCTGATTTATTGCTTATCAGAGGGGTAGCTTCATTCAAAGGTTATCACAGAACTTATTCAGAGATTGCATCTTCAAGGGTTTTACCATCTGCAGCAAATACCAGGTTTTTACATCAATAATATTGTTGCTTTTTAAGTTGCATGTCATCAAATCTTGTTTGTAATCAGCATAGTAGATCAATAAATATTCTCGCATCAATAGATCCAGTAGTTTCTATCATTTGCAAATGTGTGGTATTTTATTTAATTTTTATATGCAATTTCTTTCAAAAAAAATCGCACTTCAACGGTATATGCAAAAACGAGAAAAAAAACAATCAAAACAAATAGTTTTCAGAATCAGGGAGAACAGGGGTTTCTACAGTGGTATCAGAGCTTGAGTCCTGCCATCCTGTGTGGGAAATTTAATTTCATGAGAGGGAAAATGTTCAGATTTATCAGGGTTTGAAAGTTCAGGATTCTTCAGAAGTTTTATTTGCTTCAAAATTTTGTGGATTGCAAAGAACCTATCAGATCCCTGCAAAATAATAATAATAATAATAGAAGACAAAATAGCGCCAGGAAGACAGAACCGTGCCTTGAGGATACGAACAAAACAAGACAAAGGAGGTTCAGCGTATATTATTTTATGGTGTCGGGACTAGCTTCTTACTTGAAATTGCACACCATAGAGCAATAGACGGCAGAGGAAGTTAAAGGAGCTAGAAGACAAGCATATCGAATAAGATAAGATAGAGAGGCGTCTGGAGAAAGATAAAAGGTAGAGACAAATCTTAAAGAAGACGTCAAATTCAAATTTTATAGCTGACAGGAGCCACTAAAGATATAAATGGGCATTCGATTATTCACAAGGAAGCCGTCTCTAGAGCATCGAAGAAATTGAGTGGGTCGATCAACACTCAAACGGGTCCTCTGTTTTAGTTATCGAGCCTGAAGTAATTACCAGGGTCTCATCGGGATTGTAGAAAGAGACAAATTCAACAAGACTAAGTTGTGGAAGTCAATGACCAAGGCGATCACTGCTTCATACGAGACAAACAGAAGAACCAAGACGAATTCAAGTGTAACCAACTGCTAAGACTGGGACATGACATAAACTGCCTGTTTGAAACGCTTTCAAGCCTGGGAAAAAGCAAACACTTCATTTATGCATGATTACTATCTAGGTTCCTCTTTGATAGCATAACAGGTTCTTTAGATACTAATTTGCGATTGTAAAAATCGATGAAATCTACTGGCAGAAATAGTAAGCATTTAGATTGAATTGTAAATCAATTGCTATACCTACTTGTGCCTACATTGAATCGAAGTCATGGAATGAGGATTGGAATGATTCTAAAATCATTGCATTTAGTATTGTAAGGCGATACTACATATCTAAGAAGTTGTAATCAATCACAACAACAGTATTTTAAGTTCTGGAAATTGCGGTCATCTCCAGCAGCTATTGTAATTGTAAATCTGCATTATATTAAACAGAAGCTGAAACAGGGGCGGCACCATCAGATTGGGACGATTTTCCAAGATAATATTCAAGTTGATGAGAGTTTCCCAAACCATCGAATTCAGTTACAGCTGCAATAAAATTGGAGTTTGGGAAGATTGCATGACAACTGTGTGTTTAAATGCCTTTTTTATGCTGTAGCTGAGTCTACACATGTATTTTCAGTCATCTTGCAGTTTGGAAAATTAGAATAATATTGCATTACAGAACTCTTGCTTTTTTACAATCATTTTAATGCAAAAGGAAGTCATAAACAGTAATCTGGGGGTATCCAAGGAAAGTTCTTGACAAAATGTCGAAACTGAAAATTTACCTCAAGATCGAGCAAGACCCTCCACAGTGAAAGGTCAGTAGGTTACCTTCATCACATTCATCCGGTGGGAAAATTAGCAGTTGCACAAGTCAGTTTGAACAGCGAAAATGGGCGTCATGACAACATTGTCCAACAATAAACAAGCATTGAAAGAACTTGAACAATCCCAATACAAGTTCAGTCGACAGTTGCTGCATTTAGAGCAGATGCTTTCAAAGTTGGGACAACCTAAAGGATCTATTTCACTTCCTACCAGCAAAGTTCTAACACCACAAAACAGAGAAGAGGTAGTGATTAGCATGTTTGAGGAATATAACACTCTTCCTCAACGTGTTAAGAGGAACTGTTCATTCAAGAGTTACATGGATTTGCACCCGAGTCTTCTCCACAAAATTGAGCAAGCAAGGAAGGAGTATCACACTATAGCCCATGAATTGTTTACACACGAATTGGATAGAGAATCTTCACATGAAATTGATATAATTCTTCATGAGAATGATGTGATGTCTTCAAGTTCCGATGAGGTATGCAGAAATTTATATGATGAATTTAATAGATATGCTGATTTGATCCAAGAAGACACTAGAACAGCTTTGGTTAATGATTTATCTACATTATCCTTGCAAGAGGTGACTCAAGAAGTTTCTACTATGGAGGCTACTTCTGATTTTTATAGCAGCAATGATGAAACTTTGCATGAGCATGAGACAACAGTGATTTCACATATGCAAAGTAATCCTATTGAGTTGTCACATGAAGGGACTCAAGAATTAGGTACTAGTGATGCATTATGTGTTGGGGATTTATGTCATGGTGAGTCTGATTTTCCAGATCAGACCTTTGAAAACAAGCTAGAAGATTCATATGTTGATATGGAATTCCAGGATCGTGCTTTGGATGGGCATGCAGTTACTTTGGGAGTGGGAGTGTGTGAAGATACTGTCATATCAGCAGCTTCTACCTTATCAGTTGAGCCATCCTTTGAGGTACATAGCAGCAGTACCTTAGATGTTGAGGTGTGCATGGATGAAAGCACACATGATGCTGCTTATCATGTAGTGAGTGATGACGAATCAGCCTCATATCATAGTGCGGATTGTGAACTGGACAACTTGTATGGGTTCATAAGCTACAAAGTTCTCACCATTTGGTTGGGCAACTAAAAGTGAATGACAATATGATTGCCACAACCATTGAGCATTTTGATGTTGCTCGTCAGATGTTGGCTACATATGGTTGGAGTACTCTTTTGACAGATGAGCATGGTGATAGTGGTTTTTCCCTTGCAGAGATACATGCACTTCGAGAAGCAATTGGAATGATGAAACAAAACTACTTAAAACTACTTGCAGACAAGGATTTTCTCCTCGAGTGGGATTGCATTTGTTATGATGCATTGCAGAGAAAGGAGGAGCAGGTCGATGAGCTCACTCATGAGCTTGGGGTGACTATGGACTCGTTGGAGAGTGCTCAGTTGGCCCTTCAAGAGTCACAGTCACGGTTGGAGGAGCTGCCCATGGAGTTGAGTTTTGCACAGTCTCCACCAGCTGCAGATACAGTACAGTTATATACAGAGGCAGTTGATGAGAATCTTATATCCACGAGTTGTAGTGAGGATGTGGTTACATCTATCATAGATATTGGTGCAGTCAATTCAGCTGGGATGAGTGTTTTAGTTGAGAGTTCTTGTGATGAGATAGTTGATTTTTTCGAGAGTTGTGTGACAGATCACGTCACTACTTCATCGTCGTCACAGGAGATATGTGGGGCATCATCCAGTATGGAGATTTGTACTTATGCTGATTTGTTTCCCCAAGACTACGATGATCAGCCATTGACAGAGGTGGGAGCATTTTATCTTGATTGCATAATGAGGAGTGAGGAGTGTTCATCACTTCTCCTTTAGTCCACACACGGAGGGTTCGATGATCCATCAGTGTGGTTTGGCTCCTGAGTTATACCATCCTTTGTGGGATGGGTATTCACCATCTTCAAAAGATGGGATTAGCAGCTGCAAGCGCCAGACTCAGCGGTTTGTGGGGGATCACTTGCAGGGACAGCTATCAGTTTTACATCATGCCGATATGTATCCAACTGGGTTTGCTACTTCTATGTCACAAGGTTTTCTTATGGGCACATGGTTACAGGATGACTACGGTGTCAGTTGGCATGATGGTCAGGCTTATCACATCCACGTGGGTTTAGGGAGGACAGGGAGAGATTGTTGTAGCAGATGCTTCTAGAAGTTCTTATCTCCTCGCATCTACAAATGGATGTGAATTCGTGATTGTATTGGGATCCGTGTGGTGACAGCTTTGGTAATCGAAGTATTGATGGGTCCCATTGGGTTACTTCACCACTACA